>JAOXNR010039483.1:0-52714 GCA_028571225.1 Parsonsia alboflavescens | reverse complement strand
TCATTTGTATTGCATTAGAACAATTAACTTGACAAACACTTTATAGAAATTTGATTGAATTCCAAATGGATTCAAATGGTTCCTTGACTGAAAGTTCACTAAGGCTCTTCTGGGATTCTTAGTAAAACTTTAGGGTTTATCAATACTTAGCTAGGGTAATTGATTTGGGTTGAAGAAATCCAAACTAATAGGTCATATTGGAAGATAATCCTAGTCATTAGTCAGTAGCTTGAATCTCTTGTTGAAGTTTTGGATAAAATTTAAGATTATGAGTGACCTTGGGTTTGAATAGATGGATGTTGAAATTCCAGCCATAATTCAAGAATCACATCATTTTGTTTCAGTAATCGGAAAGCCGAATCTCCCTCGGCAGTCCAAACAAATCGACTTCCCTTCAAACAGTCTGTCAATGGCGCAATGATGGAACTGAAACCTTGGATAAACCGACTGTAAAAGGACGCCAATCCATGGAAACCTCGAACATCAAACATCATCTTCAGTGTTTCCCAATTCAGAATCGCCTCTACCTTTGTGGGATCTATCCGAATACCTTCACCCGACAAAACGTACCCAAAAAATGTCACTTGATCTATCAAAAAGTGACACTTCTTCAATTTCGCGAACAACTTCTGCTCCCTTAGCTCCTCAAATACCTCTCTCAAATGTTGCCCAACCGAACTACTGAAAATGGGAATGTTGTCGAAATATTCCACCACAAATTGGCCAATAAACGGACGAAACACCTGATTCATCAGCCGCATGAAAGTGCTACGAGCATTCAACAATCCAAACAGCATGACCATCCACTCATACAGCCCATTTCACGTCTTAAATGTTGTTTTCCACTCATCTCCTGGTCGAACCCGAATCTGATGATACCGGCTCTTTAAATCTATCTTTGAAAAGATAGACGCCCCAAGCAACAGATCAATCAAGTCAACAAATCTGGGAATTGGGAATCTATTCCTAATGGTAATCTTGTTCAACACTCTACTGTCAATGCACATCCTCACAAACCATCTTTCTTGGGCACCAGTGACACTAGTACTGCACAAGGACTCATACTCTCTTTGACAACCCCCTTTTCCGTCAACTCTCGCACCTGCCTTTGTAACTTCTCATGCTGCTATGGACTCATATGATAGGCTACCTTATGCGGAATTGCAGCCCTTAGCACAAAATCTATACAATGCTGAATATCCCACATAGGTGGTAGTCTTGAAGGCATCTCCTCTGGTATTACATCGGCAAATTCCTGCAATAAAGGAATAATCTCCTCGAGAAACTTGGAATGATCTGCGTTTTGCTCCATAACCACCATGGCAAAAATCTCCATTGCCTTGTTCGCCTCGTCATGGAAATCAGCCTTGGACAATAGAACCTTTGCCGCCTCCTTCCTCAAGTCTGAAGGACCCAACGTAATGCTTTGGTCGTCCTCACTGAAAGTGTAAGTGTTCCGAAACCAGTCATGCTTCGTTCGTCTATCATTCTGCCACGGACTCCCTAGCAGAATGTGACACGCATCTATGGGAACAACGTCAGACCATACCTCATCAGCGAACCACTTCTCGTTCGAGAACTGTACCAGGCACTGCTTGCTCACTTTAACTTCATTGGCCTTCTTTAACCATGACAATTTGTAGGGCTGCGGATGCTCAACTGTCTCCAATCCCAATTTCTCGACTATTGTTGTCCAAACCACATTCTCGCAACTACTGCCATCAATAATCATGTTACACACCTTTCCCCTGGCAGTGCACTGAGTATGGAAGATGTTATGTCGCAGTCAAGACTCGTCTTCTGCCGCCACATTTAGCAATTGCCGAATCATTAGGGATTCTCCCAAATCTGCATATACGACCTCTTCCTCGTTCTGCACATCCTCGGGGTCCTCTTCTTCTTCATCGAAAATCGACTCCAGCATCTCCTTGTAGAGAGTCATGAACTGCTTGTTTGGGCAGTCTGCAACAAAGTGCCCAAAACCCTAGCACTTAAAACACCACTTGGCCGCCACTGTGGCTGCATCTTTGCTGGTTCGGGCCTGCGGACTATCCTTGGCCACTGCCTTGCCCTTTTCACAAATATTCATAGTTGCTGACACAGAAGATGATTGCCCGCTAGGTTTCTTCTAGAATCGACTCGAAACCTTAGAGCCCGAACATCCTCATACGTCCAAAGTTGTTCTAGTTGAACCACATCAACAATCTCAAATTTCAACTCTGATAAAAGTCACACCACTGTTTGCTTGCCTTCTTCAACGATGTCACACCTTATGTGCAGCCGATCAAACTCCACGATGTATTGCTCAACTGAAAGATCCCGCTGCTTAATGGAATGATAATCAATAAACGCCTCTTACAGATAGTCTACCGGCAGAACTTCTTCCGCAGCAGTTTCTTCATCGTGTCCCAAGTCGAAATTTTCGACTTTCCCTCTCTGGCGCTTTGCTTCTTAATGTGCTCCCACCAAATTGAAACATGTTTAATCAATTTAATAGCCAGATCTTAACCTTCTGTTCTTCCGTCAAATCTCGAAGATCGAAAATCCTCTCCACCGTATGTAACCAATCTAAAAATTCATCAGGATGCACCCTACCTTCAAAATTGGGAATCTCGATTTTCATGCCGAAATTTTGGAAAGAAGATGGTTGATGGCCACATCGTTCCGGTCGGTTTTGTCACCCTTGGTTCAACACCGCAAGCGGATTATCATCTTCCTTCTCATCATCGAATTCAATCTTCGATTCCACCCCTGCCTCGGACTAAACATCGAACCGCGCCTCCTCCAGTTGCCGCTCCAAGTTCTGGATTCGCCTTCTCTATTCCGCGTTTTCGTTCTCGACTTCCTGTAGGTCTCGTTGACGAGATGGTTCATCTTCCTCAGGAACGACTCCACGTCCCCTTCCAGCACGACACCTTCCACCACCTCCACGAATCTGCTCAGCCATTGATTTTAGCAACCTGAGTCTCTGATACCAATTGATGCAAGAACAATGTCGAAAAGAATGACTAAACAGAAGAAAAGGTGGAAAAACTACGAAAACTTTCTAATTTTCGGAAAAACGACCAAAGTCAAAAACTATAAATTAATCAAAAGCTGCTGAAAACATTGAAAAATGAAGTATTTAAAACCCTAAACGAATCCTAACCCTAATCAGAACTTAAAAATAATGAAATTACAAAAGTACCCCTAAAAACAGTAAATTACGACAATGCCACTAAAAACATAAAATCACCCGAAACTCTATTAAGACGACACCGAATGGTCGAAAAATGCCCTACATCATGACATAGTATTTTCTAATATTCGTTGGGCCATTGCGGGTCACCCAGTAAAATTTAAACCCGTTTCGGGACCAGTGCCTCGGGAATCATGCCCGACATCAAGGTGTCAATAATGCTTTTCTTAATGGATATCTTGCAGAAGAAGTTTTCATGAAGCAGCTAGATGGTTTTGTTAACCCTCTTCTTCTAAGACATGTTTGTAGACTTAACAAGGCTCTTTATGGCTTGAAGCAATCTCCAAGAACCTGATATGACCGATCAAAAGAGTTTTTATTTTCTCATGGTTTTCATAATAGTAAAAGTGATTCTTCATTGTTCATTTTCAAAAAAGGGAAACAAATACTTATTTTGTTAGTTTATGTTGATGATATGTTGTTAACTTGGAATTTAAAGAGACTATTACCGGATTTTGTCAAAACTTTGAATACAATTTTTGCTCTTAGGGATCCTGGACCAGTACATGATTTTCTTGATTTTCAAGCGACAAGAAATGCCATTGGCTTCTATCTCAATCAAGCTAGATACATTCAAGAGTTCATAAGAAAGTTGCAAATGGCATGTAGTAAGTTTTATTCTACTCCAGCAGTGGTATACAAAGTACTCCCAGTTCATGATGGTATTCCACTTGAGAATTCTATACCTTACAGATGCGAATTGGGCTTGTTGTCCAGATGACAGAAAAAGTGTAGGAGGCTACTCTCTTTGCTTTGGAGATACACTGCTGTTATGGTCCTCAAAGAGGTAAATCATTGTAGTAGATCTAGTGCTGAATCAAAGTATCGAGCTTTGGCCTCCCTAGCAGTAGAAATTTGTTAGATTTTGTCCTTGTTCAGAGAGCTAAAGTTTGTAATTTCATCTATTTTAACACTTTGGCGTGGCAATAAAAGTGCATTGTCTTTAGCTTCCAATCTAGTCTTTCATGCAAGGACCAAGCACATTGAAATAAACCTTCACTTTGTACAAGACTTGGTCCTAAATAAGAAAATGAAAGTGTTACATGTTCCATCCTCTAAGTAGGTAGCTGATTATCTCTCAAAACCTCATTCACATGGAAGATTTTCATATCTAATTTCCAAACTTGGAGTCACAATATGTCCCTCTAGTTTGAGGGAGGAAGTTAAGAATGTTGATTAAGCTGATTAGCTCAATTGTAGCTTCAAAACTTTAGCTTAAGGCTCAGCTCAACAAACTGGTTTCTCCATCTCCTTGGTTGCAAGAAATCTCACATGGGTAGCTGTTACTAAGCATTTGTAGATATGATTCTCGTTGTAACAAACTCCTTAGATTAGTGACAAATGTCAATTCTTGAACTATTAGATGAAGGGTAAGGATTACCTTTTTCTCTCTCTATATATGTACTCTGTATATCTCATTAATACATGAAAGAGTGTTTTGGATCTGACAAACCTCTCATCTCCATTTCTTTCTATTTTTCCTATTTAATTTCAGTATATACCATATTCTTAAGATTAAAATATCGTAGTTGCTCAACTATTTCCTCAATCTCTCTATTCAAACCATTGAGAAATCTAAGCAGAGTAGCTTTCTTACTCTCTTTTATGTTACCTCTCATCATTACAATTTCCATTTCTTTATGATACTCATCCATACTCTTCGATCCTTGCAAGAGTTTGTAACCTTTTATCTTCATAGTTGTGGCTTGAAACAAACCTCACCCTCATTCTAATTGTCATTTCTTCCATGTAGCAATGGTTGGGTCCACGTATTATTAGATGCCTTCTGTATCCTCTGCACTCTCATTATCAATTGATTCCAATAAGTTAAAAGCATAATTCTTAAGACTCTCAACAATTTACTTGATCTTATCTTTCTTCGAATAGCTATAACAATCAAATACTAGTTCAACTTTCATTTACTAAGCAATGTATGCTTTTGGATCATTCATGACATGGAAAGGTGGAATGGTCATATCAATTCTCCCAAAATTTCTATCAACGCCTCATTTCTCTTATCTCTTCTTGGCCTCATCATCATTATAGTCATAAAGTCTTCATCATAATACTTCTCATGGTCATATATAGGTTTTCCTTTAGGTTGGTTCAATTGATGATTACCCCTCCTACCAATTTCCTTTCATTACCATACATCATTGTAGATATGTTTACCAACAATATAGAAACAAAACAAAAAAGGGGAAAATTTTCCTCATTTGCCCTCATGTTTCACATAATTAGATTGGCTTTTCCTCTTTAACGTACTCATCCCTTTTCGCCTTTTTCCTCTCTCAACTCTTCTGCAAGTTCTGAAGAGACTCAATGCGCAACACAAGCTAACATGCTAAACAATTTTCACAATTCAATCAACTAGTCAATATGTGCTCAACAAACAAGACACAAAGAAGTAGAGCATCAAGAACAAGGTCAATGTGTAACGAGACAAATTATCAGACAGTTTAAGAGTCAAAGAAAGTTTGAAAGGCTTTTTTTCAAACACTTTGAGGTCAAAGAAACAAGTGATCCAAAATTTGTAATATAATCATCAATTTTAATCCCCTTGATCTCAAATTTGAATAGGTAATAGGCAAATCACATCTCAAATGAGGGATCAGCAACTTCAACCCAACAATTTTGATCAATTCAACAATATATCTCAATCTCAATTCAATATATCTTGATAGAATTCTTATTTTTTTTTTTTTGTATGTTTTCTTTTAATTTTCAATTTTCTCAAACGTTGATCTTGTTTTTTTTGGTTTCTTTCCTAGATAAAAAAGAACAAACACCAAACACAGTAAAATTTGCTCTCATTTTGGCCTTGGATACCATCCTCACAGTATAAAAGGATCACAAGCAGAACACAAAGAAGATAAGAAAAGAAACAAAATCACAAACAAAAACTTAAGATCATAGATATGAACAAAACAAAACATGATCTTAAAACAAAGAACACAAGGAAATTAAATAAGATAGGCAAACCTTAATGATGATAAACCCAAACTCTAATACCAAAAAATGATGTGATTTTGGAGATTTGGATTTTAGGCTACTCTTCAAAACACACCAACTCAAGAAACAATCCCTAGACTCATTATATAGGTTCGAACTATTTACATTGATCTATGTTGTTTTGCAAACAATAACCAATGTCTTGATTTGGGAGACTACACAACACCATAGTCAACGTAGATGTAATCCTTTCAAAGTCACACAAGAACCCTAGAAGAGTTTCATAAACCCTCTCTAGAAACAAATCAATTTGATCTAAAAGATTTCAATTCAAAATATCATAAGTTGTTTTTAATTCAATCATAAAATCCATATATATGAGCAAAGACTTGAATTAAACCTAAATAATTTGTTCCTAACATCAAAGGACCTAAATACCCTTAATACGTAATGACAACTGCTTAAAATAGACAAGAAAAGTCAATAATTAAGAGGAGGCCGTGCTGCATCCAGTGCTAGTGAGAGGACTCGACACAATGCCAACTCCTCCTAGAATTTTCCCTGTCTTGATCTTTTGGTTTAGCTGCAATCGGCCTAGGTATTGGGGCCGAATAGGTTGTCAAACAAGCCTTCTCTTGGCTTGTTCTCATCCTTCCTTCCTTGCTTTGATATGACTTCAAGTTGGCTACTTTTTACGCACATTTTAGGTTCCTTTTTACATTTATTCAGGCCTTCCAATCTTTATTTAAGCCTTCAATTGTGAATACATTCCATAATTTTCAACTTGAGCATTATCTTCAAGCCTGGAATCTTCAAAGATAGACTCAAAGTCTTGTGTCCTCCTTGATTTGAACATTTGGAATCAAAGCCTTATTTATCTTTGAAACAACATTCTCATACTTGAAATACAAGTCTTTGTAAGCATGTTTTATTCCACAAAATCTATCTTCAATGTATCCCTCATTTAATGGCTTCCAAGATGATCTACCCTTGCTAGGTTTCCTCTTTGATCTCCATCAAGACCAAAAAGTAATAGAGGTGGGAACCTTAGGCTCATATAGAATAGAAAAGGGTCCAATATTAAAGATTTGTACAATTATATATATCTCTCATTTTTTTATTAGTTAACTAACGTGATAATAAATATAAATAAAAGGCTCACACAATTTAAATGACATAATGAATAATTTAACTAATGAAGTTGTAAGTTCCTTTTTATTTTTTTAAAAAAGGGCATTTAGCCTATTTGGTCTCACATGTTTATGTCAAATTATTGTATGATCCCACTAGTTTTTTTCCAATCATTATGGTCCCTCAACATTTTATGGCCAGTCATTATGGTGAGAACTAATATTTTTTTTAATAAAACACTAGTCGTAACTAGTCATTTATCAACATAGGATAATATTTTAGGGGAAAAATTGTCAATATCATCCTTATTGCTCAAAATCTAACCTATCACTTAAAAAAAAAAAGAAGATGCATTTGGATTAACAAACCCAAATAAATCAATTGACCAACCAAAATTCATGCATAACCCTTGGGTTGGTTGGATTTTAAATAGAAGGGATGAGATAAACAATTTCGTACTAGTAAAATGATCGGTTCCAGAGAGCTTTTTGTTAGAAAAGATGATTGTTGAGATCAAAATGATTGTCCATAATATGTTGAGGAACAATAATGACCATCCATAATATGTTAAGGGACCATAACGGTTGGAAAAAAAAATTTGTGGGATCATATTATAGTTTGGTCCAAACACGTAAGACCAAATGGGTTAAAAGGCCAAAAAAAGAAAAAAAGAAAAAAGTTGACCACTCAATTTTCAAATGAATCAATTTAACCATTTAATTTTGTAAATTTTACAATTTAACTATTTAATTTTCTGAGATTTAACAATTTAACCATTTAACTTTAGGAGTTTTGTCAATTTTGCTATATAACTTTATAAAAAATTTCTAAGAATTTACTACATAGTGATCAATTTGCCAAATATTGAAAGTTGAATGGTCAATTTGACAAGCTTTAAAATTCAATGGTTAAACTAAAACAAAGGTGCAACAACTTCAATGATTAAATTGTTGGTTTTGCCTAATTTAAATTTTGAAAAGCCTGTGGCTATAAATTTTTGTATAATCTTTTATCCTTCTTACATTCTAATTTATTATAATTTATAAAAGTAGATGTATCTTCTTATATGCTAACAAGTTTGCTTATGAGATGCTGCAAATAAGATGTTTTTGTGATTTGGAGGCACAAGGATTTTTTTGTTTTTATTTTTTTTTAATTTTCTTATTTATCTATTACTTTTGCTATTTCTTTTTTCTATAAATTATAATATAAAAAATAATAAATATTTATAACCAATAAAAATACTCTCTTCGTATGAAATTGAATGTCTCATGCAGTCATTTTAATAAAAAACGTTTAACTTAGTTCATTTAAACTTTACATTATCAATTTTCTTAACAAAATTTTTTAAAGTTTATGAAATGGGACATTCAATTTCGAATAATCCAAAATAAAATATTAGACATTTATTTTCGGATGGAGGGAGTAATATTTATTGAAAGACTTTTCAATTTCTCTAACTCTTTGTTTTTTTTTTACTTAATAAAGACGGTTCAATTTCCTCTAAAACTCCTCATTTTCCATACCTCTTCATTTATTTCATTTATCTATAAAATACTTCAAAACAGCACTTATTTCCATAGTTCGAAACTTTTTCTTCCTTACGACAAATGAAATTCCTATCACTTTTGTTTTATCAGCGGACAATGGTCTAGAATTCATAACTTTTTCGTCATTTACAAAACTCTCACCATACTAATACTCACTCTCTATCGGTAACATAATGCATGAATAAGTCCCTTTTATCAAAAGAAGGTAAGTAAAAATTGTTAAGATGGTGATCTCATAGGCTTTCTTTATATTAAAGTTTCTAATCAAAATTAGGATATTATCATTAACTCAAGTTGTTATTATTATTATTATTATTATTATTATTACCTCCATCTCATAATATAAGACATTAGTTTCTATTTCACGTAGATTAAAAATCAATAAATATATGTTTGTTATGTCTAAAATACCCTTTCTTTCTCATAGTTATAATTACAATTGTATTTCTTGACAATAAATGAAAGAAGATATTTATTGGGTAAGAATGGAAAAAATATAATAAATGTACATTGAAAATTGCAATGACTTATATTGTGGGACAAATAAAAAAGGTTAAAATAAACTTACATTGAGTATTATTATTAACACGTGCTTTATTTGGTGTTGGAGATTACACAGAAATGAAGAGGCTTTTTGCAATTGGTATTTTTTTTAAAAATTAATTAAAAAAATTAATTATTTTTTATTGTTATTAATAGTATCATCACCATATCATTATTACAAAATTTGAATTTCAAAAGTTTTATTTGTAGTTATCTATTAAATTGTGGATGAGAAAAGGGCAAAGTATATATATTTATTAAAACACTCAATAATTTAGTTTTAAAAAAATTTTATTTTTATGAAACTTATAGCTTTTTTTTTTTTTTTCTTTCTTGCAACAATTTAAAACTCTATATAATGATTTATTTACCATATATTTTATGGTTGGAAAAGATTATAAAATTGAACATTAATATTTTGTTTATTTAAGAGGATGTTAGTGGAATTTGAACTCGAGATCTATAGTTTGTGCACTCACCACTCCATCCGTTAGGTTGTCCCCGAAGGGACTTTATATATACAGATTGTTTTCTATTAAAAATTGTAGTCTAATTTAATAAAAAAAATACTATATGATAATATTTAAATTTTTATGGTTATCTATTTAAATTTTAGAAATTAAATGCTATGCTTTAGACTATTTAATGAAAAAATTATCTATTATTAATCTTATTTATATATAAAATATATTTTAACTATTAAATTTTTTATTTAAAAAATAAAAAAATTAAAAATTAAAAATCATTTTAATAAATAAATAAATTATAAAAATAATAATTTTTTGAGTTTTAAATAATATTATATATCCCACGCATGCTCGAGCCTTTATCTAGTTTAAATAAAAAAAATACTAAACAGAACTATTACAAAAATAAATTAAGAGTAGATAAACTTTTTTTTTTTTCATTTTTATTTTTCACTCATTTTTATTTTTTATTTTTATTTTTTTGTTGAGGAAATGAAGCGTTCTCTCTCCCTCCCTCTCTCTCTTTTTCTTCCACTTTTTACTAATATATCTAGAACTCTCAAGTTAATTTCTACAAAGTTTTTTTATTCGATAAAAAAAATATTGTTTGAAAAACAATAATTTGATATCTAATTTTGTATTTCTTATTATTATTCTATAACTCTGATTGCTATTATTCTGTTATTTATTCTGTTTTATATATTTTTTGAACTTTGTAATATTTTATTGGTTAATTAGAATGTTTTAAACATTTTTAGGATATGGAAATACTTTTGATTTTTTATATGATATTTCAATAAAATATTATATTAATCTTTAAAACTATTTAAAACCTAATGAATATTTTGACATGGATGGTTTGGATTTCTTTTCCAAATTAAAAATACTTTTTAAAAAAACTATTAATGAAAATTAACACTCTAATATAAATATTTGACTGTATTAAAAATTAGATTCTTTTTATAATGCAACTATTGTTTACCTAATATTATTAAGGGTAAAAAGTACTAGTAACCTCTAAATTATCTAACCTTTTGGTTTACACCTGCAAACTATTTTTTGCATGGCTGAGACATTCAACTTTTAAAATTTATCCAACGAGACACTTCGATCCATTCTACTAGTTACGTAGTGACAAAATCTCCTCACATGCAATTCACATAAGCTGAGGCAAGGATAATTTTGAGAGGAAAAAGATCGAATCAAAATTTGAAGGAAGGTCATGGAAATTTGAGGCAGGAGCACTCTCTAGATATCTTTTTCTCTTGTGGAAATTCTTAGATTATTGAGGTTTGGAGTAGTGGAAGAATCAATAATTTTGAGCTTGGAATCAAGTTTGTTTTTGTATAGTTTAAGATACTTGAGAGGTGATTAATGTTAGATAAATTTTGCCATTCTTTTAAAGTTTCAAATTTGAATATTTTTCATTTTTACCCTTTTATATAAAATTTTATATAATTGGCTATTTGATATTATCTCAAGTGTAAAAGTTTCGATTGTTTAAAGCGATAGATTCAATACTATGGATGTTTTACTTATTTTAAATTTTTTTTGTTTCTTTTTATTTATAAAATTTCTTTTGGAATAGAAAGTGGGGCCCAAATACTGTGCTCTCGATCCCGCTTCATTTGCTTCTTCCTCCATGGCAAGAAATCCAAATGCCTCAATCCAACCGAAGCAGCAACAACTACAATAACAAAGTTTTTTCCCCAAAAATATCCTTACATTTGATCATCAGGGACGCACAAGAGGTTTTGGATAAGTTTTGTAGTATCTCATTAGATAAGTTTTGGAGTGTTTCAATCACCATGCAAAAAATAGTTAAACCAAAAATTTGGATAGATTGGATAGTGATTGCTAGTAGCTTTTACTTATTATTAAAATATTGTATCTTTTCAAAATTAAAATTAATTAAAATCTACTATGGTACGAGGCATATTCAATGAAGTAGTGATATGTGTCTATTATAAAATTATAATAAAATAATTTTTCGTCCAATTCAAAAAATTAAAAAATTAAAAAATATAAGTTTAGAAGAAATGAGGAGAAACGTAAGCATGATTAGATTAGTTGACCGTAATAATTTAATTTACTATGCTATCTTAATTCTTACTTTTCTTAATCAATAATTAAATTATTTGTATTTTCATATCAAGACTTTTGTCGGTATCAGTGATCATATTATTTCATCCTAAGGTTAAAATATTCCTTTCATAAAATCATCTTTCAATTCTTATACATTAGAAAACTTAATGATCCCTTTATTTTGACTTTTATTAATGAACAGATAACCACTTATTTTCCTCTATAAATCACATAATTAACAGAAAATTAAACATATTTATCTAAAAAAAAAGTAAATGAAATGCTCATATTTTAAGCTAAAAAACTATCACTTTCCTCCATTTTTTCTTCCCATCTGTTTCCAAAAAGCTGAAGAAAATGGGTTAATTAATAGATTATTTTATTAAACTAACTTTATTTTCTAGGCCGCATGATGACTCCTTTAATGAGTAGACCTTTCTTCCAGATCCCGGCCTCATGTTTATAGAGAAATCTCCCTCTTATCTTCTCCATCATGTTTTCTTTGTGTTCTTTTCTCGTTCCATCTGGTAATGTGATTCTCAGATTCACGGGAACTCCCCATCCGAAAGCTGGATCTTTCAACATGGCCACAAACAAAACCTCATACGGAGTTCTTGCCGAGAGATTGATCAGCTCTGCGGCAGCAACTACAGACTCATCATCATCACTGCATGAGCAAGAATTGAAGAGATCATCGGACAATAGTATTAGAGTAATCCCTGAGATCTAGAGTTCGAGACTCCACCAGATTATTTGTGATCGGAGCTCCTGATAGAATTCAATTCAATACTCTCTGCTACAAAATGAATCTTTGGGTTCTATTTTACTTCCCCCGCTATTAAATATAAAGCCATCCGTCATCATTTTTTAAAAATTTAGATAACATTTTTATCCTTTAAAAATACGAACATTATTTCACGATACATCATTATAGGGATAACATAGCAAAAACACTTTCAAATATTTAATTAACTAACAACAATAACTTATAATTAGTGGAAAAAAAATGTTAGTTAGAATGACTCATACTTATGAATTGACAGAGTAATTATTTTGAGGTTATATGATGTCGGGCATGATTTCCGATGCACTGGTCCGAGCTCGGATCGGATTCAAATTTGACAGGGTGATTCGGAACTGTCCAACGAACAATAGTCACTGCTATGCTATATTGTAGGGCCTTTTTTGGCCATTTGGAGTCGTCTTGATAGAGTTTCAAACGATTTTATGTTTTAAGTGACATTGTTGTACTTTATTGTTTTTAGGGGTATTTTTGTAATGTCATTATTTTTAAGTTCCGATTAGGGTTAGGATTCGTTTAGGGTTTTAAATACTTCATTTGTCCATGTTTGCGACAGTTTTTTTAGTAATTGGTAATTTTAAACTTTGGTTGTTTTTTCCGAAAACCAAAGAGTTTTTGTAGTTTTTCTAGCTTTTCTTCTGTTTAGTCATTCTTTTCGACATTGTTCTTACATCAGTTGGTATCAGAGCCTTAGGTTGCTAAAATCAATGGCTGAACAGATTCGTGGAGGTCGTGGACGGCATCGTGTTGGAAGGGGATGTGGAGTCGTTCATGAGGAAGACGAACCATCTCGTCAACGAGACCCACAAGAAGTTGAGAATGAAAATGCGGAACAGAGAAGGCGAATCTAGGACTTGGAGTGGCAACTGGAGGATGCACGATTGGATGTTCAATCTGAGGCAAGGGTGGAATCGGAGATTGAATCCAATGATGAGGAGGAAGATGACAATCCGTTTGCGGCGTTGAACTGAGGGCGACAAAACCGACCGGACCGACGTGGCGGTCAACCATCTTCTTTCCAGAATTTCGGCATGAAAATCGAGATTCTCGATTTTGAAGGTAGAGCGCATCCTGATGAATTTTTAGATTGGTTACATACGGTGGAGAGGATTTTTGACCTTTGAGATTTGATGGAAGAACAGAAGGTTAAGATCATGGTGATTAAATTGAGGAAACATGCTTCAATTTGGTGGGAGCACGTTAAGAAGCAATGCGCCAGAGAGGGAAAGTAAAAAATTTTGACTTGGGACAAGATGAAGAAACTGCTGTGGAAAAAGTTCTTACCAACACACTATCGGCAAGAGGCATTCATTGATTATCATTCCGTTAAGCAACTGGATTTGCACGTGGAGCAATACATCACGGGGTTTGATCGGCTGTGCATGAGATGTGATGTCGCCGAAGAAGACGAGCAGACGATGGCATGATTTTTATCAGGGTTGAAATTAGAGATTGTTGATGTGGTTCAACTACGGAAGTTTTGGATGTACAAGGATGTTTGTAGACTAGCCTTGAAAGTTGAGGGGCAGCTTGGGGGAAGGGCGGCCTCTTGAGCTCCAAGGTTCCGAGTCGATTTAAGAACAAACCTAGCAGGCAATCATCTTCAACGACAACAGTTGGGAAAAAGGGTGAAAAGGGCAAGGCAGTGGCCAAGGACAGTCCACAGGCCCGAACTAGCAAAGATGCAGTGGCGACGGTGAAGCTGTGTTTTAAGTGCCAGGGTTTTGAGCACTTTGTCGCAGACCGCCCAAACAGGCAGTTCATAACTGTCAACGAGGAGATGCTGGATGAGGAAGAAGAGGACCCTGAGGACGAGTAGAACAAGGAGGAGGTCATATATGCAGATTCAGGAGAATCCTTGATGATCCGGAGATTGCTAAATGTGGCAGTAGAAGATGAGTCTTGGTTGTGACATAACATCTTCCATACCCAATGTATTGCCAAGGGAAAGGTGTGTAACATGATTATTAATGGCGGTAGTTGCGAGAACGTGGTCTCGACAACAATGGTCCAGAAATTGGGATTGGAAATAGTTGAGCATCCACAGCCCTATAAATTGTCATGGTTAAAGAAGGGCAATGAAGTTAAGGTCAACAAGCGGTGCCTAGTATAGTTCTCAATTGGGAAGAGGTACGCTGATGAGGTACGGTGTGACGTTGTTCCCATGGATGCTTGTCACATTCTGCTAGGGAGGCCGTGGCAGTATGATCGACAAACGAAGCATGACGGTTTCCGGAACTCTTACACTTTCAGCAGGGACAGCCAAAGCATTACGTTGGGTCCTTCAGATTTGAGGAATTAGGCCGCAAAGGTTCTGTTGTCCATGACTGATTTCCATGAGGAGGCGATCAAGGTAATGGAGATTTTTGCCTTGGTGGTTATGGAGCAAAATGCAGATCATTCCGAGTTTCCTAGGGAGATTATTCCTTTGTTGCGGGAATTTTCTGATGTAATGCCAGAGGAGATGCCTTTAGGACTGCCACCTCTGAGGGATATTCAACACTATATAGATTTCGTGCGGGGGGCTGCAATTCCGCATAAGGCAGCCTATCGTATGAGTCCGCAGCAGCACGAGGAGTTACATAGGCAAGTGCGAGAGTTGATGGAAAAGGGGGTTGTTAGAGAAATTATGAGTCCTTGTGCAGTACCAACGTTGCTGGTGTCGAAGAAAGATGGTTCGTAGCGGATGCGCATTGACAGTCAGGCGGCGAACAAGATTACCATCAGGTATAGATTCCCAATTCCAAGATTTGATGACTTGATTGATTAGTTGCATAGGGCATCTATATTTTCGAAGATAGATTTAAGGAGCGGTATCATCAGATTCGGCTTCCTCCAGGAGATGAGTGGAAAACCGCGTTTAAGACACGAGATGGACTGTACGAGTGGATGGTCATGCCGTTTGGAATGTCGAATGCGCCCAACACTTTCATGCGGTTGATGAATCAGGTGTTTCATTCGTTTATCGGCCAATTTGTGGTGGTATATGTTGACGACATTCTGATTTTCAATAGTTCGGTTGAGGTGCTAAGAGAGCAGGAGTTGTTTGCAAATTTGAAGGAGTGTTACTTCTTGACGGATCAAGTGACGTTTTGGGGTATGTTGTGTTGGGTGAGGGAATTCGGATGGATCCCGCAAAGGTGGAGGCAATTCTAAATTGGGAGGCATCGAAGACGATGTTTGATGTTCAAAGTTTCCATAGATTAGTGTCCTTCTACAAGCAGTTTATCCGAGGTTTCAGTTCCATCATTACCCCATTGACGGACTGTTCAAAGGGATGTCAGTTCGTGTGGACTGTCGAGGTAGATTCGGCTTTCTGATTATTGAAATAAAAGGTAATCGAAGCTCCTGTTTTAGTATTACCTGACTTTTCTGAAATTTTTGAAGTACATTGTGATGCTTCCGGAGTGGGAATTGGAGGAGTGTTGAGTCAGCAGGCCAGGCCAGTAGCTTTCTTCAGCGAGAAGCTTAGCATGGCCAAGCAGTGATATTCAACATATGATAAGGAGTTTTATGCAATTGTGCAGAGTTTGGAACATTTGAGACATTATCTTGTGTCCAAGGAGTTTGTTTTGTTTTCGGATCATGAGTCATTGAAGTTTATAAATGGACAGCACAAGTTGAATGCAAGACAAGCGAATTGGGTGGAGTTTTTGCAAGCTTTCAGTTTCTCCATTCAGCACAAGGCCGGTGTACTAAATCGGGTAGCAAATGCATTAAGCAGGAGGCATACTTTGTTGAACAAGATGCAGGTCCAGGTAATTGGATTCGATTAGTTTTCTGATTTGTACAAGGATGATCCGGAGTTCAGGGGCATTTGGGAGAAGTGTCAGACTAGACACAACAATTGTTCTTAATTCAGGACAGGTTTCTTTTTTGGGGATATCAGTTGTGTGTTCCTGATTGTTCGTTGAGGGCAGCAATTGTAGATGAGGGTCATGCTGGAGGATTAGCAGGACATTTCGGGATTGACAAGACGTTGGCATTGGTGCAAGAATATTTTTATTGGCATTGGTGCAAGAATATTTTTATTGGCCTAGGATGGAGCAAGATGTGATTCGTTGTGTTTAGTGGTGCAAAATCTATCATATTGCTAAGACTAAGGGTAGCAACGGTGGTATGTATTTGCCATTACCTGTTCCGTTGGCAACTTGGGAAGATATTAGTGTGGATTTTGTTTTGGGGCTGCCAGGATGCAAAGGAACAAGGATTCAATTATGGTTGTGGTAGATAGATTTTTGAAGATGGCACGTTTTGTTCCTTGCAACAAGACCTTTGATGCTTCACAAGTGGCTAGGTTGTTCTTGCAGGAGATTGTCAAATTACATGGAGTTCCAAAGTCGATCACTTCCGATAGAGATGTGAAATTCGTCAGTCATTTTTGGTGAACTCTTTGGTGGCATTTGGGCACCAAATTGCAATTCAGTTCTTCTCATCATCCGCAGACAGATGGACAAACGGAAGTGGTGAATAGAAGCTTGGGGAATCTGCTGCGAAGTTTACTTGGAGACAAGCCACGCCAGTGGGACTTGGTGCTACCACAGGTCGAATTTGCATACAATCGTTCAGTGAATCAGATGTTGGGGAACAGTTCGTTCAAGATTGTTTACGGATGCAATCTGGTTACTCCATTAGACCTTAATCTATTGCCAGTCCATCACTAGTTCAGTTCGGATGCAGAGGAGCATGCTAAGCAGATGAAGGAGTTGCACTCCCAAGTCCATGATCGAATTAATTAGCAGAACTTACACTACAAGCAAAGGGTCGACAAGCATCAGAAAAAGATAGTGTTCAAGGAGGGCGATCTGGTTTGGATTCGGCTAAGGAAAGAGAGACTTCCGATAGGTAGATTTGGCAAGTTGCAGCCACGTGTAGATGGGCCATTTAAGGTGTTGGAGCTAATTAATGACAATGCCTACAAGATTGACTTGCCAGTCAACTACAATGTGTTGGGTACTTTCAATGTAGCTGACTTGTCACTTTACCAGTCGGAGGACGAGGAAGGTTTCACAGAAGATGCAACCGGCAAGGATGAGTCAGATTCAAGGGTGAACCTTTTCCTAGTTGGGGAGGATGATGTCGGGCACGATTTCCGAGGCACTGGTCTGAGCTTGGATCGGGCTCAAATTTGATTGGGTGACCCGAAACGACCCAATGAATAATAGTCACTACTATGCCATGATGTATAGCCATTTTCGGCCATCCGGAGTCATCTTGATGGAGTTTCATGTGATTTTATGTTTTTAGTGACATTGTCATAATTTATTGCTTTTAGGGATATTTTTGTAATTCAATTATTTTAAAGTTCCGATTAGGGTTAGGATTCATTTAGATTTTAAATACTTTGTTTGTCCACGTTTTCTGTAGCTTTTTTATTAATTGATAATTTTCGACTTTGATCGTTTTTTGAAAACCAGAGAGTTTTTGCAGTTTTTTCAACCTTTCTTCTGTTTAATTATTCTTTTCGACATTGTTCTTGCATCACTATATATATACCTTGATTCTTTTATGATAGGCCGACGCCAGTAAGTCTCATTTTCACCCCAAGTAATTGAGAGATCACTTGCATATAACATGAAGCTGTTCTTCATGTTCTTATCAACCCAATACTTCCGCATGCATGCAGACATCATGTATAGAAACTCTCATTTTAACAAAAAAAATCAAGCAGAAAATTAAGAAGAATGACATTATATAATATGTATGTATATATACCTTCCTCTTCTAGGCTAAGAAAACTCCTCTTCGGAGCTGCTGGTACAGAGTTTCAGTTGAATATCTGTGTGTGTCTGCATCTTTCAAAATTTGTTCACCATGATCACGAGGGAGCACCAACTGATCTGGCAGGCTCACTATGGCTATCTCACATTCAACATCATTTTTCTGTGCCTTCTCCTTCCCCTCCTCTTTTTCTTCTCTATTAAGCGGCCGGGATGACTCTGTACCCACTTCGATCACTTGCTAGTCCAACTACTCTCTGTTTGAAGCAAGTGAAAATGTGGTTTGCCAAAAACTCTTTAAATGAGGCGCTAAGTTGAAAAAAAAAATTAAAAAAAAAAAATTTAGGAATCAGACTTTATAGGCACATTTTGTAATCTATTTTCTTAACTTATGCAGCTTTGGATTTTCCGTTCCTTATCTTTTCTGTTTTCTTGAACTTAATTAAAGCAAAGCATATATTTTGGATAATAGGTTCTCTCCAGAGAATTGTATTCTCTTTCTTTAATTGAAAAGGTTAAAGGGATAAAGAGAAGACGCCCCTCAAAATGCATTTTATACCTTTAAGAAACGATTCTTTTAACTTATAGAGAGGTAACATGCATGCCATGTAGTCTTGAATAATCTTAAACAATATGTCTTATATATGAAGCATTAAGGTGGAAATAATTTTAGGTAACACCTTTTAATTTTTGGATCGGTTGTATTTACAGCTTTATGTTTTGTGGGTTGTTGTGTAAGATAAATTGATAAAATTTATTTTAAATATATGTAATAAAGTAAGAAATTAAATAGTGAATTATATACTCTTAGTCGGCAAATTAAATTCATTTAAATAGAAGTTAATTTGAATCATTTTTTTTCTGCTTTTAAGCGTCCTTCCCTTAACCCTTCTTATACTTCCACTCCGAACTTATTCTCATTACATCTCAAATTCAAGATTTCTTGATTTAAGGATTACCGCTTATCACTAAACCAATCAAGATTTTGCACTTCATTTGAACAACTTGAGTAGTTAGGAACTTTAACACTTTTTAGTCAAAAAACATTTATTTATTTCTAAAATTAAATTGGATTATATATCTATACTATACTATTAGGAGAGATGTGAATGCCACGTGTCAATGGTAGAGAAGAAATTGTTTTTCAATCAATCAACAATGAACGGAAACTGCCGGAAGGGAAATGGAATTTTTTAGAGCAAGAATTTGGGACACTGACGTGAAGTAACATAAGACAATTAAATGGAATCTAAGAGAGAGTTTAAGAAACAGAAAAACTGGAGGGAGAGTCCAGAGAAAGTTGATTGAAGGTTGAAGAGTGAAGAAGTTGAGAAATTTAAAATGATATTGGAAGAAAGATAAGGATTTTGGGAGGCAGCATTCAAGGCGGAAAAGCCCAAGAAAGAAAGAAAGATTAGGGTACTGGAGGCGGTCCTTCAATGCGAAAAAAAGGTCTTTTTGATGAATTGATCGAAGACGAAAGGGGAGGAGGTAATCAAGGCCAAAACAAAAAAAAAAAAGAAAAGAAAAAATCTACGGGAACAAAAAGAAATTCCATCGTCAAAACTACTGAAATTGAATTATTTAGCCAGAGGAGATTTTTGAAGGATTTTATATTCATCTCAGGTAATTTTTGTGTTAAAAATTGATTCCGATCAAGGATTGAATTAATTTTTCTATGTTAAAATTAATTTTTAAGCTTTTTGGTCACCGATTTGATGAGAACAATCAGGGAAGCTTTAAACTTTGCTTAAATTTATCGCCTGATGAAGTGTTCCTACTAAATGTCTCCAAGGTCAAGGTAGCATTAGGTATTATACTGTGGATGTAGCCAAGGGCTACAATCCATAGACAGGTGCCTGTCTTTTCTTCAATTTAGTTGAGTATTTGTTGGTTAATTTTAGAAGGTATTTTTATTTTTCCAAATTCAATCCCATACTAAAAATAAAGGTAGAATAGAGAAATAGACAGTTGAATCTTGATGAACCACTGATATGCTTCTTGAAAATTTAAAGGATTCCAAAATGGAAAGCAATGAAAACAAGAAGTTGTTGATGACATTGCATGAATTAGAAGAAAACAAAAAACAACTTACTTACTCTATTGACTCACTTATTATTGACAAGAATGAACTTAAAGATAAAGTTAATTTTCTTGACACACTACTTGTTGAGCATGACTTGTTGAAAAAGAAAGTTGATGATTTGAATGCTTGTCTATCTAAATTCACATGTGGGAAGGATAATTTAGACAAACAACTTGGTGTGCAAAAGACCTATGGAGATAAAAATGGATTTGGACATTCACTTACCACAAGCATACACACACTAGAAATCACTTCATTAAGGTTCCATCTATTAGTATGCCCAATATGCATTGCTCATGTTGTAATAGAATTGATCATATTGTTTTAAAAAATGTCATGCTAAAAGAAAAATTGAATTCGGGATGACATCTATTTGGAGAGTCAAAGATTATGTCACCAATAACGCCCAAGGACCCAAAAAGATTTGGGTACCTAAAGTTTCATCTTCTACTTGGATGTATGTATGCTTGAATTCCAAGGAAAAGACAAAAATCAAGGATACTAAATGGTTCCTTGATAGTGGATGCTCAAAACACATGATCGGAAATGCTATCTTGAAGACTACACATCTAAGATTGGAGGCTTTGTCACTTTTGGTGATAGTAAAAAGGGTAAAGTTCTTGGAATGGGCAATGTAGGTAAGGCACCCTTCCCTATCATTAAAAATGTGTGGTTGTTCTTTAATAGCTCATATAACTTGTTGACCGTTAGTCAACTTTGTGATAATGGCTTATATGTTGTCTTTAAAAAAGATTCTTGCTCTATTATCAATTAAGCTCTTGGAAAAGAAGTTTTTCATGGAAAAAGACTTGGAAATTTTTACGCTCTTTATTTTGATGATCTTATTTCCTTAGATATGAAATGTTTAGCTATAAATAATGATGATGGTTACTTATGGCATTGTAGACTTGGCCATGTTGGTATGGATTTGCTAAAAGATTTATCTAAGCATGAACTTGAGGACTTCAAAAATTTATCTTTCAAAAAGATAGAATTTGTTATCAATTTGGTAAACAAACTAAGATTTCTTTCAAACCAAAAAAGGATATTTCTACTTCAAAACCTCTTGAACTTGTTCACATGGATTTGTTTGGTCCTATGAAGTCTACGAGTCTTGGTGGGAAGAAATATGCTTGTGTGATAATTGATGATTATTCTTGTTTTACGTGGATCATTTTAGTGCTCATAAAGATGAAGCTTTTGATGGTTTTGTCTCTTCAAGAAAATTCAAAACTTACTTGATTGCAAATTAGTTTCTATTAGAAGTGACAATGGTAGAAAATTTCTCAACAAAAGTTTTGCTACTCTTTGTGATGAATATGGCATTTCGCAAAATTTTTTGGCTCCTATATTCCCTCAAAAAAATGGTGTAGTGGAACGAAAAAAGCGTATCTTACAAGAAATGGCAAGCACTACACTTTTTGAAAACTTTTTGCCAAAATATTTTTTGGCGGAAGCGTTAAATCCCCTTTTGTTATGTTATGAATCATGTTTTGCTTAGACCTTTTATCAAGAAAACTCCCCATGAATTTCTTTTTAATATTCTCCAAATATTTCTTATCTCAAAGTATGTGGGTGTAAATGTTTTATTATCAATACCAAAGATAATCTTGCAAAATTTGATAGCATATCCAATGAAGGGATATTTTTGGGTTACTGCTTAAACAAAAAGGCATATCGTGTTTATAACAAAAGGACTTTGGTTTTCAAAGAATCAATTAATGTTACCTTTGATGAGTCTAACATCTTTACCTTGAGAAGGGATTTTGAAGAGGATGTAAGTACCAGCGAAGATATCAACTTGATTGAAACAAGAGAGTGTGAATCACCATGCCATGAAGAACAAGGAAATTTTGAAGAAGACCTTGAGAAGACACTTGATGAAAAGAACAAGGAGGAGGAACAAATAGTCTTTAATCAAAATGAAATCCCAAAGGATTAGAAGTTTGCCACCCACATCCCAAAGAATTGATCATATTATGATCGTCACATGGGTTAAAAAGTAGGAGGAATTTTATTGATAATCTTGCTTTACTTTCCTATATTGACTCAAGGACCATTGGTGAGGCTCTTGATGATGATTTTTGGATTATGGCTATGCAAGATGAATTGAACTAATTTGATAGAAACCAAATTTGGCATTTGGTGCTAGACGCAAGGGCTATCCCGTCACAGGTACCAAATGGGTATGTTGAAACAAACTAGATGAGGATGGGGAGGTTATTAGAAATAATTGTAGATTAGTTGTCCAAGGATTCAATCAGGAAGAGGGCATTGATTATGATGAGACTTTTGCCCCCGTAGCTAGATTAGAATCTATTTGTATGTTTTTAGGGTTGCCATCCTTTAAAGGTTTCAAACTCTATCAAATGGATGTCAAAAGTGCTTTCTTAAATGGTTTTATCGAAGAGGAAATTTATGTGCAACAACCTCCCGATTTTGTGAACAATTCACTTATCATGTATTCAACCTTACAAAAGCCCTATATGGCCTAAAACAAGCTCCAAGTTTGGTATGAAAGGTTTAGTGGTTTTCTTCTTCAAAAAGGTTTTGTAAGAGGAAAAGTTGATACTACTCTTTATATTAAATACAATGAACTTGGTGATATCTTTTGTTTTCAAATATATGTTGATGATATCATATTTGGTGCTACTAAAGAGACTTTATGCAAGGATTTTTTCACTTATCATGCAAGAAGAATTTGAGATGAGTATGATGGGAGAATTAACTTTCTTTCTCGGGCAGCAAATCAAGCAAACTAATGAGGGAATTTTCATTAACCAAGTAAAGTATACAAGAGAACTTCTCAAAAGGTTTGGGATGAATGATGCCAAAGTTATTGGGACTCCCATAAGCACATCCGCCAAGTTGGACAAAGATGAAATGGGTAAGAGGGTAGATGAAAATAGGTATAGAGGTATAATAGGTAGCTTACTTTACTTGACCATTAGTAGACTGGATATTATGTTTGTTGTGTGTCTATGTGCTAGATTTCAATCTTGTCCTAAGGAATCTCATCTTTGTGTTGTCAAACTTATTCTTAGATATGTTAAAGGAACTAATGATTTTTGGTTTGTGGTACACTAGAATCGAGACCTTTGATCTAATCGGATGCTCCAATGTCGACTTTGAAGGCTGCAAAGTTGAAAGAAAAAGCACTAGTGGAACTTGGCAATATTTATATGGATCTCTAGTGTCTTGGCATAGTAAAAAACAAGCATTTATTTCACTTTAATTGCCAAAGCCGATTTTATAGCATCAGCTAGTTGTTGTGCACCAGTGCTTTGGAAGAAGCATACTTTACTTGACTATAGAATTAATTTTGAACATGTGCAAATTTTCCGTGATAATAATAGTTCCATTGATCTTTCAAAAAATTTCATTCAACACTCTTGCACTAAGCACATTGACATAAAACATCATTTTCCTAGAGATTATTTACAAAAAGGTGATATTTCTTGATGCAAAAAAAGTAACGAAATTTGGCTAAATAGAAGAAAAAGATGGAAATTTACGAAAACTATCTAGTTTTCTGTATTACGACAAAAAGTTTGAAATAATCAAATTCAACAACTAATTGTATCTGCAGAGAAAAAAAACGAAAATAAATAACCTAAACTAAACCCTAATTCGAATCGGGAATAAAAAATGACAAAATTACCAAAATACCCCTAAACATAAAAAAAAATCCCAAAACCCGATCAAAACGATCCTCGATGGTCCAAAATTAAATCCATCCATGGCACAACAATGGATATTGATCGTTTGGCAATTTTGAATCACCCAGCCAACTTTGAGCCCATTCCGAGCTCGGGCTACTTGAATTCTACTCGTGCCTTTGGCCTTGGATCACTTCTATTGAGTATGTGTGTACAAATGAACAAATTGCCTAATATTTTTACTAAACCTTTATCTAAGGATCGATTTACTAGTCTAAAGAGAGCTTTGGTATCTCAAAATTCCCTGACTAGTGTTTTCTGATGAGAAAAATGAGTTTAGATTGTACAAGTTTTGGAAGCACTTGTTGGAAATTGGATTGTCCATTCAACATCAATAAAGGTCAAAAAATCATCCAGTAGCCTCTTTAGAAGCTCTTTTAAATGTTTTAGATCCAAAATATCAAAATTTGGATCACGTATTTGAAGATCACTTTGTACACACCCATTTTCGACAAATCTATCAAATGGGTAGATCCAATACTTCAAAACTATGTCATTCTACTTAAACTTAGATCCAAAATTTTTTTTTATCAAAACTATGTCATTCCATTTAACTTCGCCCCAAATTTATTTGCTATCAAGACTACGTCGTTTAATTTAAAAAGTTCTCCCAACCTTTGCGCTAGTGACTTGGTTTAACCTTTCATGATTAAAAAGAAACAAGAGAAGAAAAAGAAAAAGAAAAAGGGTTATACCCATGAATTTTTGCCCACACCCGTTTGGGGATTATTCCAAATTCAGACAACCCATGTGGAGTTTTCCAAATTCAGGGAACTTGTTTTTGTCCAATTCAAATATACTACTTCTGATTTTCCAAAAAATTCAAAAACCAATGTCTTCTAAAATTTCTTGCAAAGAACACTAGAAAATCCCTAGATCCCCAAAATCGAAGTTGTACTCAAATCTTCCTCATCTGTCTGCAGGGACACACACCGAGATCGGCATTCATATTGTTGATAATCTATCTGTCGTTTCTCACCTATTGCTATTCTAAGTAAGTAAAAGAAGCTCTGTGCATAGTTCATCCAGAAAGAGGTTTCACTCTTGTTCTGTTTCTTGAAATTCCACCCTGCTAAAACTTGATTATGGGAAGAACCTGTAACAAGAAAGGTGAAGATAAAGGAAAATCTAGGGTCTCTGTAATAAAAAATGGGTAGAAGAGATGTGCCTTCTGTTGGTTTGTCGATGGAGTTGCCAAAGCTGTCTTTGAAGACTTCATAAAGCAAAATCGAAAGGTAATTCCTAGAACCTTTGTAATGTTTGATAATATGCCTGAGTTACAAGATGGAGTTTTGATAAATCGATTTGACCAAATTGGTTGGAGGTCACTGTTATCTATCAATGATGAGTTTTATGAGCAATTAGTCTATGAATTTTATGCCAATTTGAGAGAAAATGAAAAAGAAAAATTCTGGACTCTTTGGGTTAAATTTTTTATCAATGAAATTGGTGGGGTCGAGGCTGGTGATTACTCTGATTTTAGCATGAACTGTCCTTCTAAGTCTTCTGAATTCAACTTTAAAGATTTTGTCAAAATTTGAGGTAATCTGTCTAGAGTTGTTGAAGATGGAAGTACTACTACTTCATTCTCTGCTGAGCATAGATTGACTCATTATTTTATCAGTAAGATAATTATTCCTTGTTATGGACATAGAACTACCGTGAGCCATGTACACAGGCATGTCCTGTATTTAATTCTCAAAGGGAAAACCATTGGTTTTGGAAAATTGCCTCTTGAGCACATGAATTGGAGTTTTAAGGCAAAGAATAGAAGTTTGCTTTATGCTAGACTGTTGACAAGACTCTTCAATTCTTTTGAAATTCCTTTAGTAGGTGGAAAAATGAGTGGTGACTTTGCTAACACATTGATTTTTGTACGGATGCATATTGGTTTCTTTGATGGTGTTTGGAAATATAAGTCTGAAGTGTCTTCTAAAATATGGAAAGAAAAGTACCCCACTTTATTTAAAAAAATGGGAAATTAGCTCCAGAAGAATACTCCGTGTAACTCGAACATGATAACTTGGATGATGACATTAAGGCAACAATTGAAGCTCTACAAAGAGGAGAAGCAGTTGAAAAAGAGGAAGCTATAAATTAGAATATTGTGCATTCTACTACTACCCCTAGTTCAAGCAGACGAACAGAATCTTCGAAAACTTTTATGGGGTCCTTATAGTGCCTTGAAGGCAAAATAGATCTGTCTCTTGGGACTCCAAAGGAAAAAATGAATGCTTTAGGTCAAAAGGTTATAGGAATGGAGAATAGCATCACAGAGATTCATAGATATATCAGAAAAAATGAAGCCTGTTGTACTAATGACTTTGAAGGTTTTGAGAAACATGAAGATGAGTGTTCTAACATTCTTCAACGAGTCAATGGAATTGAGGCTATTATTTGTGGTGATAAAGAGAAAGACAAACTTTTCACTCTCCCAAGATGCTCTCGACGTATGGCCCCCATTGAAACTTAAAAAGCTCTCCGTTTGCATCAAGAAGTTGCCTCTGGAGGTTCTACTTATGTGGCTGATTCTAAGTGGCGTTTGGTTGGTCCTTGGTTTATGTTTTTTATGATGGCAAAAGGGGGAGAAAGGTATTGGCCTCTTGGTTGTTGTTGTTGCATTGGATGGAAGTGACTTGGCTGCTTTTGTTTAAGTGAATAATGGAAGGAATCAAATCATTTTGTTTAAGAAAACAGATCAGGTGTCTTTTTTTAAAAATTTCTTTTTAAGTGGCTGCTGGAAGGAAGTTTTTATTTTTCATTTTTTATTTTATTGATGAACTGATCTTTCTTTGCTTTTTTTTTCCCCCTTTTTTCTGATAAACTAATCTTTTTTTTTTTTCTTTGGCTAGTTTTATTGTTTGGTTACTTGAAGATATCGGATTAGTGCTTCTTTGATGACTACTTTTGTTGGGCATGGTCTTATACCCTAGAAGCATATGATATTTTACTTTGATCTTCAGAAACATTATGAAAAAATTAATTTGTTTCTTATGACCTTAATTGGTATATTTGCTAGAAATATCTTGTGGAAAGTATTGAAATGAATTCCTTGAACATGGAGCTGTTATATTTTTGTTTGTCAACTTTTTTGATTGTTTGTATCATAATCTAAATGCTTGGGGTGCCATATATATATTGTTTAGGCACTTGTTTGTAAAATTTTTCAGGTTTGGAAAAATTTATAAATTGAGGAAACTATGCCAAATTTTTTATGAAAAAATTATTCCTATTTGTGAGGGGGAGCTCATCGTTACTTATTCCTTAAAACCTCACCTTTTATGGAAGGAAGGAGGCTTGGAGGTTGGTTGGGTCATTTGGCCAGTTAAGTTTCTATTTTATTGTTTATCTTTACCTTAACTTGGCCATATATTGAGGGGGAGCCATGTTTACTTGATTTATATACTTTTATCCTCCAATTTGATGTATTTATGTGCTTTATTTTCTTATGGTTTGTCATCAGCAAAAAGGGGGAGATTGAAAGCCTAATCGGCTTTTAATTAACTTTATTTTGATGATGATAAATTGGTACTTCTGAAGCTTTAAGCTTATTTATTTAAGGAGGTTTTGGATTACATCAAATTCCCTCGTGAATGAGAAATTGTACTTAAAGGAATGAAGTTTTCAGGAAATTGAAGTCCCATGAGATTGAAGAATTAGTATAGGAAGCATGGTTAGGTAAACTAGTTCTATTCTTGTACCAAGTTTTCCTTCCCCAATGATTCTTGCATTATAAATATATTTCTTAAAATGGTTTTAAATTTTTCAAAACTTATTTATCAAAGTGTTTTTGGGTGGCCTGGATGGTTTATATATTGAAATTTCTGAAATTCAAGCGTTCTTGGGTAATTGTACGTTTTGGACCGTGAGATTAAAACACAGCTAGGAATGGACCATCCAATTTGCGTGGAACTTTATCTAATACTTATCCAGAAACTTTCTAGATGAATTTTGGACCTTGATTTGGCCAAATTGGACCATCCAGAATGGACGGGATTTTCTTAAAAAATGATCAAGCTTTTGACCATTATTTAACCTTTCTGAAACGTTATTTAAGCATTTTCTTTCATTTGAAATATAATCTTTTGGCACCAAAAATATCGAAGAGACATAAGAGATAGAAAAAGATTGAGCTTTGCATGGATTCAAGCTTCTTAACACTTTTCATCAAGAATCATCAAAGGGGAACTTGCTAGGGCTTCATATTGTATTTATCTCACTCCAAAGGCAAGTGTCTTTAAAACCCATTTCTTCTCATTGTCATTTAATTAAATTCTAAGTTGTCTTTGTGACACAAAACCTTTGGAGAGGGTGATCCTAGTTTATATTGATTACAACATTTGGGTTTGTAACCCTCAACTTGTATTGTTTGTTGGTATTAGTGGATTGGGAGAAATCCTAAGGTAGTGGACTAGGCTCACAAGGGTGAGTTGAACCATTATAAATCTTTGTGTCCTTTGCTTATCCATGGTTTTTAATTCCTTCTCTTATTGATATTCGTTGTGTGCTATATATCGCATATAAGGTATTTGATATTTTGTCTAAACCAAGATAGTTTGACCCTTATAAGTCCACAAATTTGGTACTGTTCTCTCTGCCTTCAATCTTGTTAAGCTTGAATAGAACAATTTCTTGTTTTGGTAGGTGATAATTTTACCTATTTTAAAAGGTAATAATCTTGATAGGTTTGTTTATGGAACATTTACTGCACATGAAGAAGTGCTCAGTTCAGGTAGCACTCCAAATCCAAAATACATCAAGTAGCATGAAACAGATTAGTTAATTCTTGGTTGGCTCCTCATTCATATCTATCCTGAAATAGGATATCAGTTAATTGATTGTAAGACCTCCTACCAATTCTGGCAATCTATCAAATGTTTGGTTGGCACACACTCTAAGTCATGGATCTTTTATTTCAAAGGAGAGATGTAGATAACTCTAGAAAGAGGTTTAAAAATGGATGAATATTTGAACAAGATGAAGGAGTTTTTTGATAACTTGGCCGTTGCAAGCAGTCTTGTTGATCTTAATGATTTGTTCTCTCAAATTCTTGTCGGGATAGATGTTGAGTACACTCCTATTTTGGTATGGATTGAAGCTAAGGATGGTTTAACTTCGATGGAGTTTAAATCTTTGATTCTCACTTTTGAGAGCAGATTAGAACAACTTCAGTCTTATAACTATTCTAATCTCCCTTTTCTTACGGCTAATGTTGCAATCCTTAAAGAACGAACTCAACACTCCAAATTAGAGGATTCAGGTCACCAAGATAGGGCTAATTTTAGAGAAAGAGGAGGAAGGTTTCGAGGTAGGAACTATTTCTCTTAACAAACCTACTTGTTAACTGTGAAATACAGTAGGTCACACTATTGGAAATTGTTTTCATAGGTATGCTAGGAACTATTTCTCTTAACAAACCTACTTGTCAACTGTGTAATAAAATAGGTCACACTACTGGAAAATTTTTTCATAGGTTTGATAGAAATTTTGGAACCTCATATGATTTTGGAGGAAGGAACAATGCATTCGGAGGCAAAGGGAGTAGTCATAATTACACAAATTCAAATTTCTCTACATATTTAGCCTTCCTCGAAATTGTTACTGATCCTTCATGGTACATGGATAATGGAGCTACTAGTCATGTTGTCAAGGACGTGAATCTACTTGATCAGAAAGTTGCCTACAATGGTAATAAAAAACTGGTTGTTGATGATGGTAAGGCTCTTGACATTTTACATATTGGTAATTTGGTACTCACCCTTTCCAATAAACCTCTCCTTCTTGATGATGTCCTTGATGTTCCTTAAATTAATAAAAATCTCCTCAGCATTTTACAACTCACCAAATATAACCATGTTTGTGTATGTTTTAACTCTGATTGTTGTATTGTGTATTGTGAAGGAAACTTCAACCTGGAAAAAACAACTGGAAAGGGAAACCTAAGAATGGTCTCCACAATTCTAATCATCATACTGCAAATTCGTCTCCTTGGCCTTCTGTCTTGTCTGTTGTTGTCTCTAAGGATTTACGTTTTTGGCATAGAACTCTAGGTCATCCATGTGTTAAAGTTATTTTCAATGTTTTAAGTATATGTAATGTTCCGAGAATTAGTAGTACTTTAGATTTCTTTTATGACTCTTGTTAATATGGAAAACTGCATAAACTTCCCTTCCCTTTATCTACTTCTCTGGCTAAGTAACCTTTAGATCTTATTCACACGGACTTATGGGGACCTACACCAGTCATCTCAACTTCTGGTTTTAAATACTATGTAATTTTTGTTGATGATCAAACTCGCTATTCTTAGATTTATCCTTTGAGAGTCAAGAGTGAAGCATTTTGTGCCTTCTTATCCTTTAAGACATGACTGAAATATGATTTTGGTGAATGAATTTCAGCCTATTATAGATTTTGGTAACAAAAATGGCATTCAGACCAGAATATCTTGTCCATATACATCCTAACAAATTGGGAGACCTGATAGGAAACATAGGCGTGTAGTTGAGAGGGGTTTATATCTCTTAGCTCATGCAAAAATGCCTTTGTCCTATTGCTGGGAAGCTTTTCAAACAGCTATATACCTGATCAATAGATTACCTACTTCTGTGTTAAAACAGATCCTTTTGAAATGCTTTACAAGAGATTACCAAACTACACCTTGCTCAAACGCGGTCCGTTGTACATGTTTTCCATATTTAAGAGCTTACAACAAACATAAACTTAGTTATTGTATTGAAAAATGTTTGTTCATTGGATATGGTATTGTGCACAAAGGGTACAAATGCTTATTTCCTCATGGAAAACTTTTCATCTCCAAACATGTCATCTTCAATTCACATGAGTTTCCTTTCTTCGCATTATTTTCTCTTACAGTCCATACTTCTACAAAAGGTCACTTAGTTATTGTTGTTCCTCCTTTCTTTTCTAATTCCTTGTTATCTTCTTCTATGGTGGATGACTCAAAAGAAGTTTCTCTCCCAAATCAATCATCAAAGGTTCAACATACTGGGACATTTAGGTCATTTTCTCATTCTATTTTAGAGACTGATCCATCTTTTTCTTCTAATTCTGATAGGTCTAACATTTTACCCTCTAGCTTCCTTAATTTTCAAACACAACCATATACTCATCCTATTGTTACCAGGGGCAAGGCAGGAGTTCATAAGCCTAAGATTCCATATGTAGGAACTATTGTTGTGAGAAATGATGTTGGGGAACCTTGAACAATTAAGAAAGCCTTAGCTCAAACACACTAGTTTGCTGCAATGAAGGAAGAATTTCAAGCATTGAAATGGAATCACACATGGTCATTGATGCCGAAGTAGGAAAATCACAAAGTTATAGGGAACAAATAGGTCTTCAATACGAAATTAAGACCGGATGGCTCCATTTTGAAACACAAGGCTAGACTAGTGGCCAAAGGGTTCCATCAAACACCAGGAGATGATTTCTTTGTGACCATTAGCACAATTATTAAGCTTTCAACAATCAAGATTATCTTGACCTTGGCTGCTACCTTTAGATGGCCAATACAACAACTAGATGTCAATAACGCATTTCTTAATGGATGTTTTGCAAAAGAAGTTTTCATGGAGCAGCCAGATGGTTTTGTTAACCCTCTTATTCCAAGACGAGTTTGCGGACTTAACAAGGTTCTCTATAGCTTGAAGCAAGCTCCAAGAGCCTGGTATGACAGATTAAAAGAGTTTATATTTTCTGATGGTTTTCATAATAGTAAAACTGATTTTTCATTGTTCGTTTTCAGAATAGGGAAACAAATACTTATGCTGTTAGTTTATGTCGATGATATGTTGTTGACTGGGAATTCAATGAGACTATTACAGAATTTTGTCAAAACTTTGAATAAATTTTTTGCTCTCAAGGATCTTGAACCAGTACATTATTTTCACTGTTTTCAGGTGACAAGAAATGCCACTGGCTTTTATCTCAATCAAGGTATATGCAAAGTTGCAAATGACTTCTAGTAAGTTCTATTCTACTCTTGCAGTGGTAAACAAAGTGCTCCCAGCTCATGATGGTGTTCCACTTCAGAATCCTATACAGTACAGAAGCACAATTGGAGCTCTACGATACATAACTCATAGCAAGCCAGATATAGCCTTTATAGTGAATAAGTTGAAGTAATTCCTCAAATGTCCTACTAATGTTCACTGGTAGGCCTTGAAAAAAGTCTTAAGGTACCTGAAAGGTACTCAAACTCATGGTCTAAATATAAAAGCTTCAAAACACCCAGATCTTGTTGGACATTCTGATGCAGATCGGGTTTGTTGTCCAAATGACAGAAAAAGTGTAGGAGGCTACGATATTTTCTTTGGAGATACACTAATGTTATGGTGCTCAAAGAACCAAGCCGTTGTATCAAGATCTAGTGCTAAATTAGAGTATTGAGCTTTGGCCTCCCTGGCAATAGAAATCTGTTGGATTTTGTCCTTGTTCAAAGAGCTAAAGTTTGTGATTTCATCTACTCCAACAATCTGGTGTGACAACATAAGTGCATCGACTTTAGCTTCCAATCCGGTCTTTCATGCAAGGACCAAGCACATTGAGATAAACCTTCACTTTCAAAGAGACTTGGTCATAAATAAGAAAATGAGAGTGTTATATGTTCCATCCTCCGAGCCTGTAGTTGATTGTCTTACAAAACCTCTTTCACATGGAAGATTTTCATATCTAATTTTCTAACTTGGAGTCACAATATGTCCCTCCAGTTTGAAGGACGAAGTTAAAAATGTTGATTAAGCTGATAGCTCTAGGGCAACTTCAAAACTTTAGCTCAAGGCTCAGCTCAACAAACTGGTTTCTCTATCTCCTAGGTCACAAGAAAGCTCACATGGGTAGTTGTCACTAAGCATTTGTAGATATGATTGTTGTTGTGATGGAGATCTAACTCCTGTGATACCTTTCAGGCCAATTACAAGAGCTAGAGCATCTAAGTTGAGGCAAGCATTGATCACATTTGTGCAAAGAAAAGAAGAAATGCTTGATTTCCCAACAATCTTTGACGAACAACCATTAATGGATGAAGAGAAACTATGGAAGGAATTCAACTTGTAGATGATAGAAGACATCAACGAGGAGTGTACAATCAAGGAACAAGCCCTTGGGAGCTTTAGGAATCAAGTTGGAGAGCCTTGGAAGGCTTGGGAAGAAGTTGCGAGGGTGCAAAACGCGCGTGGCGTGGAGATGGCACAAGCAAGCACCGGATGTGATTCCTTTAAAATGGGTTTCATAAAAAACACACCAACTTGAAGAATTTTCCCAAGACTCACCTAGAGGTTCAAGTTAGTACAATGACCTATGATGTTATTCAATCATCAACCATTGTCTTGATGTTGGTAGAAAAATCAACACCCTAATCAAAGTGAAGAAAATCCCTGTAGTTGTTGTTCAAAAACCCTAAGAGATTCTAATGAAGAATACTCATGAAAGAACAAGTTTGATACAAAAGGATTCTTGAATTTGATCAAATCATATTTGTAGGTTGTTTATGAAAGACAAGATAAGAAGTATTTATAGTTCTAAAACCCTAAAATAACCTAACAATTAGTGCTAGGGGTTTTAATACTTTACTACCCTTGAAAGAAGCTTCAAAAGAATGGAAGAAAAATTAGAAAATTTGGACAATTTTTGGTTGAACCAGTCCTCGACCGGCTCCAGTGGGTGCACCAATTAGAGGGCTAGTGTTTCTCTGCCTGTAGTCTTCAAATGACTGGCACCTGTCTCTTCATTGATGCATGCACAGGTTATTCTTTGGAAACTGCTCCAATTTTGTTCCTTCTATCGGTTGGACAATTGAAGAGTCGGTGGCTTCAATTCTTGTGGATTAGTGGCATGAAATTAGCTACCAAACAAGTAGCTGAAATAGGCTGCTCAATTTGTTGCACATGCGGTGGAGAATAAATTCAAGCCAACAGCTCAGATGGTATTCAATCGGTGATGGAGTTAGTGGCTTTGTACCAAACAAGCAGCTTAAAGTAGGCTGCTCAATCTAATGGTTAACTGGTGCATTTCTACCAAACAGGCGGCTGAAGCTTGCTGCTCACTTTATGTTCAAAAGGTGAGGCATTTCATGGCTTCAAACAGGCTGCTCAATTAGTCTTCAATCGGTGCATGAGATGGTGGTCGGTGGGACTGTTTTTGTGGCTGAAAATTCAGCCTAGCATTGAGTTTAATTCAAGCTTGTTTCTTCCTCTTCCTGGATCTCCACTTCTTGGCTTCTTCCACTTGATTTTAGATGCTTCTTGATGAGTTTTCAAGCCTCTTTTAATCACATCTTCAAGCCTAAACTTGAAGTACAAATCCTTGTAGAAGAACATCCAACCATTGTCAAGATCATCTTCAAAGAAGATCATAAACTCTTCCATCATTTGAGAAACCGAGACTTCTTTGATTCTTGAGCTACCAATCTTACATTTTTGAGACTTCATTCTTGTATATGAAATATAAGTCCTTTTACTTGGGCATCAATGGGTAATACAAGTCTTCCAACAAGCCCTCATTAGAAAGAACAACTCATGTACATCCCTTCCAATCATGTTTCCTTCCCTGAATCTTCACTTCATTGCACTCTTCCATAAATGTCTTCCTTGATGATTCCATTAATGGTATGATTGATCCTTGATATCCATCATTCCCCTTCACATCAAGAGGATTTGTCCTCGAAACTTCAAGTCCTATATTGAGAAGAGAATTGTTACTAACATTGATTGAATCATCAAGATAAAACTTACCACTTAATTCCAAGTTATCCTTCATGGAAGTTATAACTTGATTTTGCCTTACCATACTCTTATTTAAAGGTGGTAGTCTCTCTTTGATTGATATGTATTCCATTTAAACTACAAGAAACTCATTAGAAGAAATAACATAGACAAGGAATACAAACTCATTAAGCCAATAAAAAAAAAAACAAGTTCTATCATTCAAAGCACAAGACATAAATTCCATTGGTCTATTACCCCATAAACCATGATATGAAGATTCTCTAAATCTTGAAGTCATATTCATTAAAGTTAAGAAACTATCCCTTAGCAGAGCAATACATGCCCTCCAAAAAATTCATCAAACATGTGTGAAATGATCAAGGAAATACCCTTCATATATGCTAGAACTCATTAATTCATCAAGGTGGACATCATTATTCTCTTTCAAAATCTCAACATATCTTTATTCTTGGCACGAAACTCAAACCGTAACATCATGTAGTTCCACCAATCATGCCAAATAGAGATTAAGCACATAGAAAAATCATTGATTTCATCCTCATGAAGTTCAACTTCATTAAAGATCAAAATCTCATCATAAATAATCTTTTCACGAGATATAAACAAGAATGCTCTAACATCATAGGCTTCTTTTTCATATATAGTCCTAACACATGTTTTCTAAACAAGATATCCAAGATTCTAGGACTATCATATCTCACAAATTCAAATTCATGAGTCTCAAGATTCAACAACTCAAATACATCATGCTTGGAACAGTCAAGAATACACAAAATACCAATTCTAAGCATATTACAATGAACATCATAAGCTTTGAATCTAAGAACCTAAGAAAATATGGAATCCAAGCATTCAAGTTGTTAAATAAGTCATGAAACTTCAAAATTTCATCTAAAGTCAACCTCTTAACATGACATGCATGTCATCATCAATCTCCAACAAGCAATTATCATCAATAAGCATGAATTTTCCTCTGATATGAATCACAATGGAATGCATCTCAAACAAGATGAATAAGAAATTAGAGTCAACAATAAGGATGCACGCAAGACCACAAAGATATAATTGCCAAGAAGTGTAACATCAAAGATCCACAATACTCAATCACTTGAAACAAACTTCAAAATTCCATTCATATGTGTCCCAAAGATATACTTCAAAAAGAAGTTCAAGTAATTCCATTCACAAGAACATATCTCCAAGTTGTTTCTATGAAGCAAAATAGCCAACAAGTCATATATAGAATTCATAGGCATAAACAAATCATTTTCGCCAATCAAAGGATTAATATGCTCATAGAATTCACCATATATAACTTATGTAGAGACATTAAGCACATAATCACAAGCATGCTCATCCACAAATGATTCCCTAACGAGCTTAAGATCTAGCATTTCATTCAAAAAGCTCTTAGAGATATACAACTTACTTCCACATGCATGAATCTCATTTATAGAACCACATTCAATCAAATATGACTCATTCACAAACTCAAAATCCATGAAAGCTTTAGGAAGACTTTTAGAAGTATAGGACTTACATTCTCTAAACAAGGAATCATTATGCTCAAGAATTTCAACAATGGCATGACTCTTATGAACATCATAAGCATTTCCACTATCATACTTAATAATAGAAAACATATTTTCTTGCTCAAAGTTCAACAATTTATCACCAAGTGTAGAGATTAGAGTATATCACTTTAACATCTCACTCATTACCATGTTGTCCTTGCCTTCATTCAACTTGATTATGCCTTCAAAGTCTTGCATCCTAGAAAAAGAATGGTCAATGTTAGAAGTAGGAATATAAATCTCTTTGTTCCTCACTAAAGCACTCTTATTTTCTCTTTCTTTTTCATAAGAGCTCTCTTTTTCTTCTCTCATCTCCTTTCTTTCAATTTCATTCTTTTCTTTTCTCTCAATCTCATACTCATCCTCAAGCTCACTCTCATTTTCTTTTCCTACACTTCACTTCACATGACATCTCTTGGACTTTCTCATTTCCCACAACTTCTTGAAGACCCATTTCACCTTTAACTTCATGGGTAATTGAGGTATCTTCCTTTTTGGCCACCAAGCTATCCCATGTTTAAAAATAAGAAGTTTTATGGCCATCTTCATTGCACCTAGTTGATAAAGAAGCGACATGATTTGAGCTTTCATAAAATCTTCCATTTGATGACTTCTTTTTCTCCAAGTTTCTTTCAACTTGGATGGCCATTTGCAACATTTCCTCGAGATCAACAAAAAGTTGTGGTTCTACTATTTCTTTAATCTCCTTTCTCAACCGTTTGGGAAATATAGCCATTGAAGCTTCTCTATCCTTTTTAATGTTAGTTCCCTTCATGGCTAACTCCATTAGTTTCAAGTAGTCCCCAACACTCTTGGAACCTTGAGTAGTAGATATGAACGTATCCCTCCTAGGGAACTCATCAATATCATAGCCATGATAGTCATCATCATCATGCTTCATATACTCAAGTCTCCTTCTAGATGGATTCAATTGATAATTTCTTCTATCAACTCCTCTATGTGATGTATACTCCTTAGAAGAACTAGGTAGAGATTCTCCTCCTCTTCTATCTGTTTGCACATGATCTCTAAGAGGATTCGATTGGTGTTCATCTACCCTTCTTTCAAAGTTCTCAACCCTTGTATTCATTTTTCTCCAGTTCGTTGTTATCTCATCCATTTTCTCCATAAGTGTAGCCATATAAGTGTTCATACCACTCCTTACAATATGTGATGCTTGAGATGATGAAGATGCTCCTCTAGTCATGATTTGCCTACAAAGAAGAACCAGAAAAACTGGGGAATATTGAAATTCATTTGTCACTCGTGTATCACGCCTTCCATTGGCTCTTTCTCGCTCTATTGAACTCACCTCCCTTAAGCCTTTTTCCTCTCTAGCTCTCTTTCAAGTTCTTAACCAATTCAATTGGGCAATGCAAACACCTTAAGAAAAGATGCCAAGTAATCCACACAACTCAAATCAATTAGTCAACAAAAAATCAACAATCAAGAACCAAAGAGATAGAATTTCAAAGATTAGGTCAATGTAAGATGAAAACAATTGATCAAATTTTTAGAGTTCAAAGAAAATTTCATATAGGCATTTTATCAAACACCTAGAGGGTAATGAAAATGTGATCCCATATGTTAATAAATTCAACAAACCCAATTCCCTTGATTTCAAATTTTATAGATAATAGGCAATTCAATCACAATGGGACTTCAATTCAACTTCGCCACAATCAATTTCGATGGAATTCAAGAAGAAATCTCACAATAGCATTCAACTTTAGCACTTTCTTTCTTTCCCTTTTATGCAGGAATTTTACCTGTTTTTTTTTTTTTTTTCTCTTCAAGAAAAAGAATTCTCCCTTTTTTTGAGTTCTTTTGTAGAGGTAGATGAACAACTCAACAAACACAAAGGATCACAATAAGATACTACAATGAATGTAGAGGAAACAAATCACAAAACCACATATAAGATCATAGATTTCAAGAAATCAAAAATGACTTTAAACACTTAAACAAAGAAAGCAAAAAAAACATAGGCAAACCTGAAGATGAATAACCTTGGCTCTAATAACAAAAGATTATGTGGTTCCTTTGAAATGGGTTTCATAAAAAGCATACCAACTTGAAGAATTTTCTCAAGACTCACCTAGAGGTTCAAATTATTGCAATGACCTATGATGTTTTTTAATCATCAACCATTGTCTTGATGTTGGTAGACAAATCAACACCCTAAGAAAAGCCCTAGAGTAGTTGTTCAAAAACCCTAAGAGATTCTAATGAAGAACACTCATAAAAAAAAAAAGTTTGATCCAAAACGAATCTTGAATTTGATTAAATCATGTTTGTAGGTTGTTTGTGAAAGACAAGATAAGGAGTATTTATAGTTCTTAAACTCTAAAATAAGCAAGCAATTTCGTGCTAGGGGTGTTAATACTTAACTACCCTTGAAAAAAGTTTCAAATTACACGAAGAATAGAAAAAAAAAAGGAAAATTCAGACAACTTTTGGCCAAACCAGTCCTCGACGTCAATCAAAGGACCGGTGTTTCTTTGCCTGTAGTCTTCAAATGATCGACGCTTGTCTCTCCACCGGTGCATGCACCGGTTATGCGATGGAAATTGCTCCATCTTTGTTCCGTCAATTAGTTGGACAATTGAAGAGTCGGTGGTGCTTCAATTCTTGTGGGTTGACGGCATGAAATTAGCTACCAAACAAGTAGCTGAAACAGGCTGCTCAATTTGCTGCTCATTAGGTGGAGAATCAAATTCAAGCAAACAGCTTAGATGATGTTCAGTCGATGATGGAGTTAGTGGCTTTGTACCAAAAAAGCTCAAAGCAGGCTGCTCAATCTAATGGTTAACCGGTGCATTTCTACCAAACAGGTAGCTGAAGCTTGCTACTCACTTTATGTTCAAACAGTGTGCATTTCATGGCTTCAAACAGGCTGCTCAATTAGTCTTCAACCGATGCATGAGAAGGTGGTCGGTGGAACTATTTTTGTGGCTGAAAATTCAACCTAGCATCGAGCTTAATTCAAGCTTGGTTCTTCCTCTTCATGGGTCTTCACCTCTTGGCTTCTTCCACTTGATTTTAAATACTTCTTGATGTATTTTCAAGACTCTTTTAATCACATCTTCAAGCCTAAACTTGAGGTAAAAATAATTGTAGAAGAACATCCAACCATTGTCAAGATCATCTTTAAAGAAGATCATAAACTCTTCCATCATTTGAGAAACCAAGACTTCTTTGATTCTTGAGCTACCAATCTTCATTTTTGAGACTTCATTCTTATATTTGAAATATAGGTCCTTTAACTTCTGTATCAATAGGTAGTACATGTCTTCCAAGCCCTCATTAGAAAGAACAACTCATGGACATCCCTTCATGTCATGTTTCCTTCTATGAATCTTCTCTTCATTGCACTCTTCCATAAATGTCTTCCTTGATAATTCCATTAATGGTATGATTGATCCTTGATATCCATCACTTTGCCTTTGAATGAAGTTTATAACTTAGATAGAAAAAGGAAGGCTGAAATGATCAAGAAGTTGCATACCAAGGCAAGGGAGAACATCCAAACACAAACTCAAAGATATGCCAATCACCACAACAAAGGAATTAAGGAAATGAAATTCAATGTTGGTGATTGAGTATGGATTCACTTAAGGAAGGAGAGATTTCCTCAATCTAGAAATACTAAGCTTGAGCCGAGGGGAGATGGACCATTTCAAGTCATAGAGAAGATCAATGATAATGCTTACAAAGTGGATCTCTAAGGTAAGTATAATGTGTTTTAATGTTAGTGATCTTTCTCCTTTTGATGTAGATCAAGTCGATTCAAGGATGAATCCTTTGGAGGTGAGGGGGAATGATGGAGATCCAACACCTATGATACCTTCCTGGCCAATTGCAAGAGCTAGAGCATCCTAGTTGAGGCAAGCATTGATCACATTTGTGTAAAGGAGAGAAGAAATGATTGATTTCCCAACAATCTTTGAAGAACAACCATTAATGGATGAAGAGCAACCAATGAAGGAATTCAACTTGCGGATGATAGAAGACATCAATGAGGAGTGTAAAGCCAAGGAACAAGCCCTTGGGAGCTTTAGGAATCAAGTTGGAGAGCCATGGAAGGCTTAGGAAGAAATTGGCTCGATGCAAAATGAGCTTGGCGTGGAGATCGCACGTGAGCAAGCACGTGCTACTAAGCACCATTCGGGGCTCATCACCAGACCAACCGACGCTGGAGGGTAGCACCGGATGGCAACAGAAGGTCACTAGAACCATTCGGCGCTGCATTTGGTTCTGGCAGCTTTGATCAGGCACTGGATGGTAATAATTCTTCCAGCTTTGTCTTAATGTAATCTTGACTCTATTTAGACGATTCCACTTGAGTTCATTGACTTTTAGTTGTCTTTTTAGCTAATTTAGATGGTTAACCAAGTCTTTAATTCTTCTTAGAGCTTCTTAGAGTTGCGACTCTAAATAGTTCTCTATTTGTATTCTGCAAGATAACTTATTCTATGAACCCTTTTCAATCAATGGAGAGAATCCTTTTGGATCGAACACCTCTTTTCTTGAGTGTTCATCTAATAGCTCTTCTAAGGTTCTTAGTGAGACTCTAGAGTTCTTCAATACTTGGCTATAGTAATTGAGTTGGGTTGATGAAATCCAAGCAAATAGATCATATTGGAAGACAATCATGGACATTAGTCATTTTGCTTGAACCTTTTAATGAAGTCTTGGGTAGATTGAAATTTGGATGTGTTTTGAATTGATTGATGAATGAGGAATTCCTTTCAAGTTTGAGATCACATGATGTTGTAACAAACTTCTTGGATTAGTGACAAGCATCAATTCTTAAACCATTAGATCAAAGGTTAGGATTACCTTCTTCTCTCTATATATGTATACTTTGTTTATCTCATTAATACATGAAAAAGTGTTTTGGATCTGACAAACCTCTCTTCTCCATTTCTTTCTATTTTTCCTATTTCCTTTTTTGTATATACCATATGCTTAAGATTAAAATATCATAGTTGCTCAACTATTTCCTTAATCTCTCTATTCAAACCATCAAGAAATCCAACTTGTGTAGCTTCCTCACTCTCTTTTATGATGGCTCTCATCATTACAATTTCCATTTCTTTAAGACACTCATCCACACATTTAGATCCTTGCAAGAGTTCATAGCCTTTTATCATCATAGTGGTGGCTTAAAAGAAACCTCTCCCTCATTCTAATTTTCATTTCTTTCATGTAGCCATGGTTAGGTCCCACGTATTATTAGATGCCTTCCATATCCTCTCCATTCTCATTATCAATTGATTCCAATACGTTAAAAGCATAATTCTTAATACTCTCAACAATTAAATTCATCTTATCTTTCTCCGAATAGCTATAACAATCAAATACAAGTTCAACTTTCCTTTACTAAGCAATGTATGCTTTTGGATCATTCATGCCATGGAAAGGTGGAATGGTCATTTTAATTCTCCCAAAATTTATGTCAAGGCCTCTTTACTCTTATCTCTTGTTGGCCTCTCATCATCATTATAGTCATATATGTCTTCATCATAATACTCCTCATGGTCATATATAGGTTTTCCTTTAGGTTGGTTCAATTGATGATTACCCCTCCTACCATCTCCCTTTCATTACCATACATCACTATATATATGTTTACCAACAATAAAGAAATAAAACAAAAACAAAGAAAAGTTTTCTCATTTGCCCTCATGTTTCACATAATTAGATTAGCTTTTTGTTTCTAATGTGCTCACCCGTTTTAGCCTTTTTCCTCTCTCGACTCTTCTTCAAGTTCTGAAGAGACTCATTGAGCAACACAAGCAAATATGTTAAACAATCTTCACAATTCAATCAACAAATAAATATGTGCTCAGCAAACAAGAAAGAAGTAGACATTCAACATTAAGGTCAATGTGTAAGGAGAAAAATTATCTAATACTTAAGAATGAAAGGCTTTTTGTCAAACACTTTGAGGTAAAAGAAACAAGTGATCCAAAATTTATAATATAATCATCAATTTAATCCCCTTGATCTCAAATTTGAATAGGTAATAGGAAAATCATATCTCAAATGAGCAACCAACAATTTCAACCCAACAATTTTGCTCAATTCAACAATAAATCTCAATCTCAATTCAATATATCTCAATAGAATTCACTTTTTTTTTGCACTTTTTCTTTTGATTTTTGAATATTCAAACTTTGATCTCTTTTTTTTTTTTTGTTTCTTTTTTAAATATAGAAGAACAAGCAACAAACATAACAAAATTTGCTCTTGTAACAAGCAACAAACATAACAAAATTTACTATTGTTTGGTCTTGAACACAATCCTCACAATACAAAAAGATCACAAGAAGAACACAAAGAAGATAAGAAACAAAATCACAAAGAAAAACTTAAGATCATAGATTTGACCAAAACAAAACATTATCTTAAAACAAAGAACGCAAAGAAATTAAATAAGATAGGAAAACCTTAATGATGATAAACTTAAACTCTAATACCGAAAGATTATGTGATTTTGGAGAATTTGATTTTTGGCTCCTCTTCAAAACACATCAACACAAGAAACAATCCCAAGACTTATCATATGAGTTCAAACTAGTTATATTGATCTATGTTGTTTTGCAAACATCAACCAATGTCTTGATTTGGGAGAGTACACAACATCCTAGTCAAAGTAGTTGTAAGCCCTTCGAAGTCACACAAGAGCCCTAGAAGAGTTTCATAAACCCTCTCTAGAAACAAATCAATTTGATCCAAAAGATTTCAAATTCAAAATACCATAAGTTGTTTTATATTCAATCATAAAAGCCATATATATGGGCAAAGACTTTAATTAAACCTAAATAATTTGTTCCTGACATCAAAGGAGCTAAATACCCTTAATACGTAATGAAAAATACTCAAAATAACCAAGAAAAGCCAACAATTCAAAAGGGACGTCGAGCTGTATCCAATGTCTGTGAGAGGGCACAACACAATGCCAAATCCTCCCAGAAGTTTTAATATCTCGATCTTCTGATTTAGCTACAATCGGCACAAGTAGGGGCACCGAACAGGTTGTCAAACAAGTCTTCTCTTGGCTTGTTCTCATCTTTGCCTACTTACCTTGATTTGACTTCAATTTGGATACTTTTTAGGCACATTTTAGGTTCCTTTGGACATGTATTCAAGCCTTCCAAATCTTTATTTAAGCCTTCAATTGTGAATACATTCCATAATTTTCAACTCGAGCATCATCTCCAAGCCTGGGATCTTCAAAGATAGCCTCAAAGTCTTGTTGATCCTCCGTGATTTGAACATTTGCAATCAAATCCTTATTTATCTTTGAAACATCATTCTCATACTTGAAGTTCAAGTTTTTGTAAATAAGCTTTATTCCACGAAATATATCTTCATGTATCCCTCATTTAATGGCTTCCAAGATGATCCAACCATTGCCAGATTTCCTCTTTGATCTCCGTCAAGACCAAAAGGCAATTGAGGTGGCCGCCTTAGGAACATATAGAGTAGAAAAGGCTCCAATATTAAAGATTTGTACTACTATATATATTTCTAATTTTTTTTATTAGTTAACTAATGTGAAAATAAATATAAGTAAAAGGCTCACACAATTTAAATGACATAATGAATAATTTAACTAATGAAGTTGTAAAATTTTTTTTAAAAAAAAAGGAAAAAAAGAAAAAAGTTGACCACTCAAGTTTCAAATGAGTCAATTTAACCATTTAACTTTGTAAATTTTTTAATTTGACTATTTAACTTTTTGAGATTTAACAATTTAGCCATTTAACTTTAGGAGTTTATTCAATTTTGCTATTTAACTTTATCAATATTTTCAAAGAATTTATTGTATAGTGATCAATTAGCCTAATATTGAAAGTTGAATGGTCTATCTGATAAGTTTTAAAGTTCAATGGTTAAACTAAAACAAAGGTGCAACAACTTCAATGATTAAATTGTTGGTTATTCCCAATTTAAATTTTGAAATGCCTATAGCTATAAATTTTTGTCTAATATTTTATCCTTCTATTGTTCTAATCTATTATAATATATAAAAGTATGAATATTTTCTTATATGCTGACAAGTTAGCTTGTGAGGATGCTTCAAATCAGATAATTTTGTGATCTGGAGGCACCAGGATTTTTTACATTTTTAAATTTTCTTATTTATCTATTACTTTTGGCTATTTCTTTTTTCTATAAAATTATAATATAAAAATTAAGAAATATTTATAACTAATAAAAATACTCCTTTTGTTCGGAGTTGAATGTCTCATGGATTAACCTATTGCATTATCAATTTTCTTAACAAATTTTTTACTAATTCAGGAAATGAGACATTGATTCCAAACAATCAAAAATCGAATATGAGACATTTATCCCTCAAGAGAGGGAGTAATACTTATTGAAAGACTTTTCAATTTCTCTAACTCCTCGTTTTTTTCACTTAATCAAAAAGACGATTGAATTTCCTCTAAAACTCATCATTGTCCTACCTCTTCATTTGTTTCATTTATCTATAAAATGATTCAAAACCACACTTATTTCCAAGGTTCGAAACTTTTTTCTCCCTACGACAAATGAAATTCCCATCACTTTTGTTTTATTAGTAGGCAATGGTCTTTTTTATCAAAAGGAGGTAGAAAATTTATTTCTAGAATTCAAAAATTTTTCGTCATTTACAAAACTTTCACCATACTAATACTCACTCTCTATCAGTAACGTAAGCCACAAATAAGTCTCTTTTATCAAAAGATGGTAAGTAAAAATTAGTAAGATAATGATAAAAAATTATTAAGATGGTGGTTTCAAAGGCTTTCTTTATATTAAAGTTTCAAATCAAAATCAAGATATTGTCATTAACTCAAGTTGTTGTTGTTATTATTATTATTATTATTATTATTATTACTTCCATCCTATAATATAATGCATTAGCTGTCGTTTTATATGGATTAAAAATCAATAAATATATGTTTGTTATGTGTAAAATACCCTTTCTTTTTCATAGTTATTACTATAATTGTATTTCTTCACAATATGGAAGAAGATATTTATCGTGTAGGAGAGGAAAAAAACATAATAAATGTACATTGTAAATTGTAATGACTTATATTGTAGGACAAACAAAAGAGGTTAAAATAAACTTATATTTTGAAACAAAGAGAGTATTATTATTATTAACACATGCTTTATTTGGTGCTGGAGATTACACAAAAATGACGAGGTTTCGGGCAATTGGTAATTTTTTTTTATAAAATAATTAACTAAAAAGTTTTATTTTTTTTTATTGCTATTAATAGTATCATCACCGAATCATTATTACGAAATTAGAATTTCAAAAGTTTTATTTATAGTTGTCTATTAAACTGTGGATGAGAAAAGACCAAAGTATGTATGTAAGTTTATATATAAATATATCTATATTTATATATTAAAACACTCAATAATTTAGTTTAAAAAATTAATTTATTTTTATGTTAGTTACAGCTTTTTCTTTTTTTTTTCTTTCTTCTTGCAACAATTTAAAACTCTATATAATAACTTACTTATCATATATTGTATGGTTGGAAAAGATTTAGAGGGTATTGGTGGGATTCGAAATCGAAGTCTATGATTCCGCGTTTGCCACTCCATCCACTAGGGTGTCCCAAAAGAGATTTCTTATATGCAGATTGTTTTCTATTAAAACTTGTAATGTAGTTTAATACAAAAATACTAAGCAATAATATTTAAATTTTAGAAATTAAATTCAATGCTTTAGACTATTTAATGAAAGAATTATCTCTTATTAATCTTTTTTGTATGTAAAATATATTCTAACTCATTCGGTTTTTTATTTTAAAAATATAAAAGCAAAATATTAATATACATGTTAATGAAACAATAAATTATAAAAATATTAAATTTTGAGTTTTAAATAATATTTTATATACCATGCATGCGTGAGCCTTTATCTAGGTAAAATAAAAAATTAAAAAAAAGATAAAACACAGCTATTACAAAAATAAATTAAGAGTAGAATTTTTTTTCCTTTTTTTTTCACTCTTTTTTTATGAGGAAATGAAGAGCTCTCTTTCTCTTTCTTCTTCCACACTTTACTAATATAACTAGAACTCTCAAATCAGTTTCTACAAAGTCCTTTTTTCTATTCAATACAAAAATATATACTGTTTGAAGAACAATATTTTGACTGCTAATTTTGTATTTCTTATTATTATTCTATAGCTCTGATATCTATTGTCCTGTTATTTTGTTTTATATATTCTATTGAACTTTGAAATATTTTATTGGTTAACTTGAATGTTTAAACATTTTTAGAATATGGAAATACTTTTGATTTTTTATATGATATTTCAATAAAATATTATATTAATTTTTAAAACTATTTAAAACATAGTGAATATTTGCACATGAATAGTTTGGATTTGTTTTCAAATTAAAAATACAAAAAAAAATTATTAATGGAAATTAATACTATAATATAAATATTTAACTTTATTAAAAAAAAATTAGTTTCTTTTTATAATGCATCTATTGTTTATATTATATTATTAAGGGTAAAAAGTACTAGTAGCCTCTTAACTATCTAACCTTTTGGTTTATACATACAAATTATTTTTTGTACGGTTGATACATTCAACTTTCAAAACTTATCCAATGAAACACTTCGATCCATTCTACCAGTTAAGTAGTGACAAAATCTTCTCACACACAATTCACATAAGCTGAGGCATGGATAATTTTGAAAAAAAAATCAAAACAAATTTAATGGAAGGTTGTCAAAATTTGAGGTAGGAGCAATATCTCTCTGTTTCTCTTGTGGAAATTCTTAAGATTATTGAGGTTTGGAGTAGTGGAAGAATCAATAATTTTGAGCTTTGAATTGAGTTTGTTTTCGCATAGTTTTAGATTTGGGTACGAGTGGTGATTAATCTTAGATAATTTTTGCCATTCTTTTAAAGGTTCAAATTTGAATAATTTTCATTTTTACTCTGTTACTCAAAATTTTACTTAATTGATTATTTGAGATTATCTCAAGTGTAAAAGGTTCGATTGTTTAAAGTACTGTACTATGGATAGGTTACTTATTTTGAAAATTTTTTGTTTCTTTTTTATTTATGAGTGTTTTTGGAGTAGAGAGGTGGGGTCCAAATCTTGCTCTCCTGAGTCTTGATAGTGCTCAACGAGGACTTCTGGACAATGGTTGGAGAGTCTGATCCACTATTTGCTGCTGGAAATGGAATAGGTCTGATCCAATTGCCTCGGGCCAAGTTTAAGGGCAATTTGTAAATTCAACAGAATCAGCAACAACTACAATAACAATTTTTCCCTCAAAAATATACCTTCATTTGATCACGTGGGACGCACATTAGAGGATTGAGTCATTACTTAATGGACAAATCGTATGGAAATGTCTCATTGGATAAGTTCTTTAGTATCTCATTAGATAAGTTTTGAAGTGCCTCAATCACCATACAAAAAATAGTTAAGAAGTTAAGAGGTTTAAACCAAAAGGTTGGATAGATCATATCAAGACTGAGCTTGGCGGTATCTTTTACCGTATTATTAAAATATTATATTTTTTCAAAATTAAAATTAATTAAAATCTACTATGTTACAAGATATATTAATTGAATTACGCATATTATTTTTGTGTCAATTATAAAACTATAATAAATGATTTTACATACATTTCAAATAATTAAAAAAATAAAAAAATATAGAGTTAGAAGAAATGAGGAGAAGCGTGAGCATGATTAGATTAGTTGACTGTCATAATTTTATTTATTATGCTATCCTAATTCTTACTTTTCTTAATCAAAAATTAATTTATTTGTATTTTCATTTCAAGACTTTTCTCAGTATCCGTGACCCCATTTCAAATGTGGAAGGCACTTTATCAGTTCATATCAAGGAAAATAATCCTTTCATATAATCATCAGAAAACTTTATGTTCCTTTTATTTTGACTTTTATTAATCAAAAGATAACCACTTATTTTCCTCTAAAAGCACATAATTAAGAGAAAATTAAACAAATTTATTTGAAAAGAAAAAGGTAAAAGAAAGGCTTATATTTTAAGCTAAAAAACAATCTCATTTCTCAATTCATTTGTTTCTCTCATTTTTTTTTTCATTACTTTCTATTTACTATTGACAGGAGAAATGAGAACTACCCAAACAAGTCAATTTAAACAAACACAATCCGGACAAACTCAAGCCAAATGGGCTAAAGGCCCCAACCTTCAATACTTGAAAGTCAGACTCACAAAGTCAATGAGGAAAGGTGGGCAACACCTGCTACCGTTGACCTCGAGGTCATCGACCTCCTAAAATGAGCAGAGTAGACATCTTATCAGACCATGACCTTCGACCTGGTGAGCTCCAAATCCATCTAATACATCTTCCATGCCACAACCTATTGTGCGCGACTCCTAACATCTCTCATGAGCCTACAATCACTTAGCGTGATCTCCTAGAAGAGATAATCGGGACCCTTGACATTCACGGGTAGGTCGCAAAGTTGGTCTAAAGGTCGGTTAGCGAGCTCATAGCTCTCGACCAAAGACGTAAATGGCAAGATATCTCAACCGGGGGAAATTTCATGATTCTAGGAGCAATTGGCGGGATATGATATGCTCTCACCATTATCCTAATTGCCAACTGTCACATAATAAAAGAGCCATAATCTAACAGGTAATTTACTTTATCTTTATATAATCAAATCATAATCAGTCTACGGACAAGGACAATGTTTTGCAATTAATTGCAAACGATTACTCTCTCAGAATACTGACTTAGGCATTGGAGCTTTTCTCCATGCGACAGCTCACTCCGGTGACCTTCTCCTTTCTTCTCAGGTTTTGATCGTTGACGTCATCATGGTTTTAGGGTGACCCGGAGGCTACTTTTGAGCTCCATCACTTTTGGCATCATAAGTGGGAAGAATAGCATTCTAAAAAGCTTAGCTTTCTTCCCGATACCAAAAAATAAATAAGCTCGATGACTCAATCACCACCAACATGCCATCAGCTACCATGCCAGGGCAGACCGCCTGGGAAAATGCAACTTCGCATTGGAGAAACAGTGTCGAAAGGCCCACCCCTAGCAGAGGATACTAGCAATAATCCAAGGCCGGTCGCCCAACAAGAACAGTCAAGGCCATCGCGGTCTGGACAATCTCAGACGGCCTAGGTGAATCCTCTGCCTAAGCACAGAAGGTCTGAATAGAGACAACCTGACCAGAACTACAATGGTAATAATCCTAGAACTCAGAGATCAGGGAGGAGTCAGGTGTCTGTCCCAGCGGACCTCTTAGAACCCATGGTGGCCGCCTTGGAGGGAATCTCAGACAGGCAAGATTATATGTCAACAGGACGTAGTCTTGTACCCTCCTTGAGGGAGACACAATTACCTCAAAATCAGGCTGGTTGCATATAGCTCGGCCAGCCCCTGCCCTTAGAAACAAGGAACTACCTCCAACCTGACAAACATAAGAGAGGTCATTGAGGGGAGATTCCCACCTATGAATGACCATAGAGAAACTCTAACCAATGGTAGGGACTATAACCTACGAGACAGGCTCAACTGAGTCATCATATCACTAGGATAGAGATAAGAAACTGGTCCTGAAGAGTAGGGGAGCTCTCTGAGAACTCCTCTAGGAGAGAGGATACCCCCTCGATGAAGCATGATCGAAATGACAGGCAACAACACTGGAAGGGTGGCCTTGAATCCATTGAGGAGAGTGACTCCCCTAGCCAATCAGGAGAGAAATGGAGATCAAGTGATACAAAGGAGTGTGGACCTTTTAGAGCCCTCACCATTTGTCCATAGTAAGACCTACTCGGATGTCGCCAGGGTTTAAAGCCCCACAAGTGGCGGCGAAGTGTAATGGCACAGGAGAACCACTACAATACATAGATGAATATGTGTCTTATATGGAGATGTTCGAATACCCTGACCTTGTCAAATGTAGCCCTTTCCGGTCCATTTTGACAAAAAAAGCACAATCTTGGTTCAAACACATTCCAAACGCAAGTATCTCGAGCTGGACACAGCTAATAGAGCTCTCTTTGAAAGATTATCAAAGTAGCAAGAGATGTGAAAAGGACATCAATGACCTCTTCAACATTAGACAAAAGTTTGGAGAAAGCACAAGAAGCTACTACAGTCACTTCAATGATGAGGCAGTGGAGATTGAGCAAAAGAATGATGCAATCCACATCACTGCCTTCAAGCAAGAATTGCGTGGGGGTATGTAGCCCTCAGACTGGCAGAAGAGCCAGTGAATACCATTAAGGAGTCGCAAACACTCCTTGAAAAATTGATAAAGGCTGAAGAAAAGGTAGTCCAAAAGAAGATTCCTGGTTTTACCTCAGTCACTGACAAAGACAACAAAGGGCATCCTAGAAGCCTTTAGACCTCAAAAAGAGATAGGAAAGACCATCACTTGAATTAAGGATCCTCCAACAAGAGAAGGAAGACCATTCCAGACCTGGTGACAACCCCTCTGATGACCTCGAGGGCAGAAATACTGGGAGTAAGGGTCTCCTAAAACCACCGAGACCTCTTAAAACTCCCCAGGCCAAGACAGATCCAACCAAGTTTTGCCATTACCATGGCCACCTTAGTGAGGACTGCTTTGATCTCAAACTCGAAATTGAGAGGTTAGTCAAGGAAGGCCACTTGCAAGAGTTTCTGGCTAGGCACACAGGCCTAGCAAATCCACCTCCGGCAGCTCCACAAAATTAGTGACCTCTAGTTGGCGAAAGAAACACTATTGAAATTAGGTCAAAACAAGCTCGGTTGGAAGACTTAGAGCCTCTGATAGTGTCTTTCCAGATAGGGGATTTCCTGATGCGCAAGATACTGATGGACATCGAGAGCAATGTAAATGTCTTGTACGAAAATGCATTTGATTAGACGGGGATAGACAAGAGCTTGCTAATAAAGTCAGACACCACGCTGACCAGCTTTAATGGCAGCACGACCTACGCAGATGGAATTCTACGGCTCCCAACTACAGTCTGAGTGAATGGCAGGGGGGTCATTGAGCTCATGGATTGGATGCTGGTCGATGCCCCAAAACATAAAATGCAATCTTGGGTAGAAGGGGAGTCATGGACCTGAGAGCATAATTTTCTTTGCTGAATTATAGCACGAAGATCCAGATTGGAGATGCCAGGGTTGTCGTAGAAGGGGACAAGCAGCTCGTTGTGAAATGTTACCTTGCCGAATGTAATGAGGAGAGCTCGGTAGAGCTCAAGCAGGAAGACTGCCTCGGCCTCCCAAAAAGGAATGATGATTTCTAAGAATACCTTGTTGACTGCCTCGGCCTCCTGAGAAACTTGTTGACTATCTTCAAGAATACCTTGTTTGGCAACCTAGTGACCTCGAATGGGTGGACCGACAAATCAAGGAACACAAGGTCAGACTCAGGCCAAGGGTCAAGCCAGTAAAGCAAGAGAAAAGAACTTTCACCCCAAAGCAAAACGAGGTCATAGATCGAGAAGTCCAAGCTCTTCTTGCTGCTGGAATCTCGAAAGATTTGGTGTACCCGGAATGGCTAACCAATCTAGTAGTTGTCCCTAAGAAAGAAGGGATGTGGAGGATGTGTGTGGATTTTACTACACTAAACAAATACTTCCAGAAAGACTCCTACCCACTCCTGAGCTTCGATCAAATAGTGGACTTGACAGCAGGATATCAGTGGCTATGTTTCTTGGATGCTTATAAGGGGTACCACCAAATTCCAATGGAGATTGAAGACATGGAAAAGACCACGTTCATCACAAAGGTCGGAACCTACTGCTATACTAAGATGTTGTTTAGCCTAGAAAATGTAGTGGTAGAATTCCAGCTTGCTATGCACAAGGTGTTCAAAAACCAACTCTGGCGAAATATCAAATTCTACGTGGACGACACTATAATCAAGTCGAAGACCTATGAAGACTTCATTGAAGATATCAGGGTAACTTTCTAAACTTTGAATGTTGCCCACATGAAGCTCAACCCTGAAAAATGCAGATTTGGAGTCTCAGCTGGTAAATTCCTATTCTTCATGATATTCGAGCGAGGCCTTGATGCCAACCCTGACAAAATAAAAGCACTATT
>JAOXNR010039472.1:0-20359 GCA_028571225.1 Parsonsia alboflavescens | reverse complement strand
CTAGAAGGAGATATGAACATGGGGAGTATGATGATGGTTGCTACCATGACAATGAAGGGAGGCCAAGAAGATATGGAAGAAAAGGAGACCATTGTAGACATCTTGGGAGCCATCATAAGACCATTCCATATTTCTATGGTACATTTGATCCGGAAGTTTACCTTGCTTGGGAAAGAGAGGTAGAACTTGTGTTTGCAAAGCATGACTACTTGGAAGGACAAAAGATGGAGCTAGTTATTGTTTGAGAGCAAAGCCTTAGCTTGGTGGGAAGAAGATTTGATCACTCAAAGAAAATTTGGAATTTGAGGAAATATATGAGAGAAAGATATTCCCCAAAGCTCTACTACATGGTTGTTACTCAAGGTTCCAAGAATGTGGAAGAGTACTATGAAAAGTTGAAGAATGCATTGGAGAGAGCTAACATAGTAGAGTATGAAGAAGATAAAATGATTAGATTTCTCAATGGCTTGAATGAAGATATTTGGAAAGAAGTTGAATCATATTCCTATGATTGTTTTGAGGATATGGTACACATGATCATTCAAGTTGAAAGACACTTGAAGAAGAGGAAGTCAACACATGGGAAGTCTTATGAAAATTCAACTTATTTCCCTTCTTCAAGGTCTAAGGTGCAAGGAGCTTGTTCAAAGGAAGAGAAATTCATTCCCAAGGGGCAAGAAATGAAGACCAAGCCAGGTGACAAAGTGCTAAATCAAGAGACTGATCATTAAGAGAAGCAAGATGTTGAAATCAAGATTCTTCATGAAGAGGATGAACATATGGAGACCTTCAAGAAGGTAGAACAAAGAATGGAAGTAATGATGCAAGAGATGGATGTATTATCGAAAATTATTGAGGAATATATTAGAAGGGAGAGAAAAGAGAAAGAAGAGCTTGAGAGAGAAAAAGATCTTGAGAGACAAGAAAGAGAGATTGAAAAAGAGATAAAAAGTGAGAGTGACATAGAGAGAAAAGAGATGAGTGTCTTTGAGAGGCAAGATTTGAGTGAACAAAAGGAGAGCTTTCATGAAAAAGAAAGAGAGAATGAGTGTGCCTTGGTTCTCAAAAAGAGCAAAGAGGATCTTATCCCCATTTTTAACATTGACCTTTCATTATCTAGTTGTCTTGTTCCTAATTTTCAGGTGTCTAAAGGAGTAAACAAGGTGAAGGAGGAAAATGACAAAAGGGAGATGAGTGCTATGTTAAAGTGGTATACTCTTATCTCTACACTTGGTGATAGTGTGTTTAAATTTGAACATGAAAGACCACTTTCTATAACTAAGTGATGCTTATGATGTTCATAAGCAAGGTGCTATAGTGAAATTTCTTGAACATGAAGACTTCTTATTTAGAAAAAGTATGTCTTATACTTCTTTGAGTTTAGTGACAGCTTTTATGGATTCTGAGTTTGTGAAGGATTCACTTGTGAAAGAATATGCTTGTGACTATGTGTTTGATGTGTCAAGCCAAGTCATACATGATGAAGTTTATGAGCGTGATTATTCTTTGTTTGGTGGAAATGCTATATTCATGCCTATGGATTCTATGAGTGAATTGTTGATGCTGGATATTCATGAGAACTACTTGGAATCACATTCTTTGGAATTGGAATAGTTGAATGACTTGTTTAAGCAAGGCTTTGGGATATACTGGAGTGAAATTTCAAAGTTTGTTTTGGATGATCGCTTATTGTGGATATTTGATGTTACCATTCTTGGTAACCATTTATATCTTTGTTTTCTAATGTGCATATTCATTGTTGATTTTAAATTTATCTTGTTTGAGATGCACTTCACGGTGATTCATTTGAGCAGAAAACTTTTACTTGTTGAGAATAATTGCTTGAAAGAGATTGATGAGGAAGCATGTCATGTTGAGAGGTTGACTTTAGTTGAAATTTTTAAGTTTCATGACTTAAATGACAACATGAATGCTTGGAGTCCATATTTTCTTGAGATTCTTAGATTCAAAGCTTATGATGTTCATGTTAATATGCTTAGAATTTGTATCTTACGTGTTCTTAAAAGTTCCAAACATGATAAATTCTTTGAGTTGTTGAATCTTGAAAACCATGAAGTTGAATTTGTGAGATATGATCAGCCTAGAATCTTGGATATCTTGTTTAGGAAGCATGTGGTTTGACTACACATGAAAAAGAAATTTATGATTTTGGGAGCATATTTGCTGAATTCTTGTGACGGGGCATATCAATATCATGATGAGGAATTGTTCTTAAACGATCAAATCATGAATGAGATGTTGGTGATCTATATTTGGTCTAATTGTTTGTCTAAATTTTGTTCCATGAATAGAGATATGATTAAATTTTGGAAGTCTATGAAAAATCCCCTGTTTTCAAGACAGCATAGTGATGTCCATATTGATAATTTGATGAGAATTAGCATATGTGAGGAGTATTTACTTACTCCTTTTATACTTATGTTTAATGCTTTTTACGAAGGACATGTACATGCTATGTTAAGGGATTATGTATTGAGTTCATTGTGCTTGAATCCAACACTTAGAGAACCTTTATTTTGTGGTTTATGGGGTCATAGACCAATGGGATGCATGTCTTGTGCTTTAAATCATAGAAACTTGTTTTCTTGTTGCTTTAATTGGCTTGTATTCTATGTCTATGGCATTTCTTGTTATGAGCTTATTGAAGGAGAAGAGGAATACATATCTATCAAAGAGAGACCACCACCCCTAAGCAAGGGTATGGAAAGGCTTTATCAAGTTCTTTCTTCCATGATGGAGAATTTGGAGTTAATTGGTAAGTATTCTTTTCATTCTTCAATCCATGCTAGTGATCATTCTCTTTTTGATGTAGATGAAGCCGATTCGAGGACGAATCCTTTCAAAGTGAGGGGGAATGGTGGAGAACCGACACAGATAATTCCTTTCAGACCAATCACAAGAGCTAGGGTGTCCAAGTTGAGGCAAGCCATGGTCACTTTTGTTCGAATGAAGGAAGAAATGTTTGATTTCTCAATTGTCTTTGATGAGCAACCATTGAAGAATGAAGCAACAAGGAAGGAACTTAACATGTGGGTGATAGAAGACAAGGAACAAGGCTTGGAATTGGAAGAACAAGGCTTGGAATTGGTAGAATAGCCTTGGAATGGAAAGAAAAACCATGGAAGCTGAAATTTCAGCATCAATCGGCTGCGGTTGATGCCAAGAGCCAAGCGCCGGTTAACTGTCCCGTTCTAGAGAATTACCAGCACCATGATAGGCATGTCACCCGGCGCTGGTCGTGCCTGATTTTTGTCCTTGTTTTGCCGAATCATCCCTTAATGCATTGCTGACCTTTTCTTGACCGATTTTCAGCTATTTTAATTACTTTTCGTCATGTCTTAGACTAGCTTAATGTTGGTTAATCAAGTCTCTAATCCTTCTAGGGTTTAGTTAGTGTTGAGTCTATATAAATATAAATATATATATATATATATATATATATATATATATATTTTGTAATTTGCAAGACAACCAACTTATTTCCACAAACACCATCTTTGAAAACTTGGCTGATTCTTTTGAATCAAACCTATCTTTTTCTTGAGTGTTCATCAAAACTCTTCTTAAAAACTCTTGAATCTTCAATGCTTGGCTAGAGTAGTTGAATTGGGTTAAAGAAATCCAAGTTAATAGATCATTTTGGAAGACATTTTGGTCATTAACATTCTAGCTTGAACCTCTTAGTGAATCTTGGGTAAATTTCATATTGGGTTGTGATTTTGGGTTTGGATAGATGGATGAAGAATTCATCCATAATCAAGAATCACATCAAAGATGAACCGGAAGAACTGAAACTATAGAATGCAAGTTCAATCCAAAACTTTGAGGAAGATACAATGATGCATTCCAGGGAAGAGTATGGCTTGGTGATCAAGGGAGAACAACATGTTGTTGATGTCTACATTGAAGAACTAAGCTTGAAGAATGGAGACTTAAGTGCAAGGTTTTATACTTCAAGTATAGTAATAAGATGGAGTGAAGATGGCTTGAAAAACACACTATGGAATACCAAAAATCTAGCTATCAAAAGCTAAGAAGAAAGAACCAAAGAAGGCCAAGAAAACAAGCTAAAAATGAAGCTAAATGGAGTGTGAGCAGCAACCATCCAGCCCTGAACAGTTCACATCTGGTGCTAGATGTCTAGCACCGGACAGAGACAGCTGCAATCCGGCGCTCCTCCCTTCTGCAGCCGGCGCAGGACAGCGCCGCACTTGAATCCGAATTTCTGCGCTTTGCTTCCATTTTTCCACTTTTTAAGTTGTTGTTTTTGTAGCTCTTTTCACCTAGCCTATTATTAAGTTTGTTTAGGGCTTTTTGTAGAATTTATAAGGCTTTGTTTCAACCATTTAGAACATTTAACTTTGAGAAGACAAAACTGAAACTCCTTTGTAAGTTTTCCAAACCAAGATCATTTTGATGTTTGAGAGTGTATAGAACTAGGTTCTTAGTCATTTCTCTTGGGCTCTCAAGCACTTTGGGTGAGGAATTGAGTTGTCTTAACAAATCAAGAGGTTGTTTGTTGTAGTTAAATCTACAAAGGTCTTCCTAATCTCCCAAACTTACCTTTGATGAGTCCTTTTTTTTATATCGATTTGGTTTGATTGTCTGTGTGAAATTGACCCTTCATCCTACAAGAAAATCCCATCAACTGGCATTACCGCTTCTAATCCAAAGCACAGGCTGAATGGAGTTTCTGTAGTAGCCTTTCTAGGTGTGGTTCTGTATGCCAACGGTGTGCTTGGAACCACGTTTGGCCAATCTGCGTTTTCTCGAGCTTAGTGAGTCTCTTTTTTAGTCCTTCTAGGATGATGCAATTTGTGACCTCAGCCAAGTGATTGGCTCGAGGATAAGCTGCAAAGGTCAACCTTTGCTCAATGTAGAGGTTTTCACAAAAGGTTTTGAAAGGGCCGCCAATGAACTGCCAGCCATTGTTTGAGATGATGGCTCGGGGAATGCCAAATCTTCACACAATATTCCTCCATACAAATGATTGGACCTTTTGAGATGAAATCACTATCATTGGTTCTGCTTGAACCCATCTGGTGAAGTACTCCACAGCCACTATGAGGACCTTTGCACCCCCCCCACTCCTTTACTGAAGGGTACCAAGATGTCAATGCCCCATATATCGAACGATACCGAAGCATTGATTGCTTGGTACTTCACAGGTAGCAGATGTGACTTGTTCCATGTAATTGGCAGCTTGTGCACTTTTGTATGGTCGTCCCAATGTCTGCAACAATTGAAGGCTAGTAATATCCTATTTGCAGGATTTTCTTTGCTACAGTTTTTGCTCCTACGTGGGAACCACATATGGCTATATGTACCTCTTCAATAACATATTTGCCTTCGCCCGGGCTTAGGCGTTTGGGCAATGGCCATGTGTATGACCTTCTGTATACCTCATCATCTCCTATCAGGACGTAGCGAGGTGCCCATCTTCGCACTTGGCAAGCTTCGTTTTGGTCTTTAGGGAGGTCGCCGTGTTTGAGGAATCTGTAAATTGGGTATCTCCAGTCTGCTTGATCCTCTATAATTAAGCTTTCCTCTTGAGCGATGCTTTGAGAGTGTAATTGCTGTACAAGCAGCTTGGATTTGATCACTGTATCGTAAACATAAACCTCGATGTTCCGTCCGAGTTGCCGCTTGAAGACCTTGTGTATTGCCCGCTAGAACTTGACCCCTACATTTTTCAAGCCAAAGGGCATTTTAGTGTAGCAATAGGTCCCGAGCACGGTGATGAAAGAGGTCTTCTCCATGTCTTCAAGGGCTATTGGGATCTGGTGGTGCCTTTTGTATGCATCAAGGAAGCATAGCTACTGATATCCAGCCATGGAGTCTACCATCTAGTCAATCTTGGGGAGGGGGTAAGAGTCCTTCTGGCAGTATTTGTTGAGCGTGGTGAAATCTACTCACATTCTCCATGTCCCCTCCTTCTTCGAAACCACAACCGAGTTCGTCAGCCACTCTAGGTACATCACCTCTTTCATTATTCCAGAGTCGAGAAGAGCTTGGACTTCTCATGCTATGACCTCGTTGTGCTCAGGGGCAAAGGTCCTCTTCTTTTGCTTCACAAGTTTAAGTCCTAGCTTCAGCCTAACCTTGTGTTCTACAATTGTCCGGTCAACTCCCTCGAGGTCGCTACGCTGCTAGGCAAAGACCTTTAAATTCTCTTCAAGGGAATCCACCAGTTTCCCTTTAATCTTTGGAGGCAAGAGCTCTCCGATCTTGATCCCTTTCTCAGGGAATTTCATATTGAGGAAGACTTTCTCCCCCTTTCCAGCTACTTGAATTCTGAGGTGTTCGTCTTCTTTCGAGAGGTCAACGCACTTCTCTTGCCTGAGCTTTTAGGAGCTCTCTTCGTTGTCCTCAGCAAGGTAGCATTGAGCAACTATCTGTCTATCTTCGTCCAGGGTAATCCAAGCGTCTCTGACCTGGATTCTCATGCTATAGCTAAGCAGGGAGATTTCTGCTTTCAGGTCCATGACTCCCCTTCGACCATGTATGGCGTCATAGGTTCTGGGGGCATCTACAATCATCCAGTTCATCTTCTCAGTGACTTCCTTGCCATCTACCCAGACAATGTTTGGGATTCTCAGGACTCTATCAGTATAGGTTGTACTGCAGTTGAAGCTGGTCAGTACAATGTCTGATTTCAACAACGAGCTTCTGTTAATCCCCATTTGGTCAAAAGCCGTGCAATAGAGGATATTAACCGCACTTCTCGTGTCTACCAGGATTTTCCCTACAAGGAAGTTGCCAATCTGGCGAGACACTGTTAGGGGTTCTGAGTCTCCCCCTAGAGCTCGTTTTGACCTCCTCTCAATGGCATTGATCTCACCAATCGGGGGTCTTGGTCAAACTAGAGGTGGATTTGCGGGTCCCTCGTGCTTGCCAAAAACTCCTATAGGTGGCCCTCTTTTATAAGCCTCTCAATCTCACGCTTGAGGTCAAAACAATCCTCCTTGAGATGGCCATGATCCTTGTGATAATGGCAAAACTTTGCTGGATCTCTTTTAGCCAAAAGACTCTTGAGAGGCTTGGGCGGGCTCAAAAGACTTCCACTCATGATGTCTTGAGTGGTGTGGCCACGAGGTCGGGGATGGTTTTTCATCTTTTGTCAGAGGCCCTTCCTTTAGGGTGAAAGTCCATTCTATCCCGCTTTGGCTTGTGAGGACTCTTTGGATGGCCACGATTGTCTTTATCTGTAGCCGAGGTGAAACCGGAGATCTTCTTCTGTATTGCGGTTTCCTCAGCTTTGATCATTTTTTCTAGGAGCGTCTGCAGCTCCTTGATTGCTTTTACTGGCTCTTCAGTCAGTATGAGGGCTACGTACCCCCCTTGCAAACCTTGCCTGAATGTAGTGATATAGATGGCATCGTTCTTCAGCTCAATCTCCATTACTTCATCGTTGAAAAGACTATAACAACTCTGGGTGCTCTCTCTGACCTTCTGCTTGATGAGGAAGTGGTTGTTGATATCTTTTTCGCACCTCTTGCTGCTTTGATAGTTTTTCAAAAACAGTTCCTTCAACTGGGTCCAACTTGAGATGCATGCCCCGGCAATTCCGTTGAACCAAGACTGGGCCTTTTGGTCAGCGTGGACAGAAAGGCTCTGCATTTGAAGTACTCATCAATATGCTGTTCAGGCTCTCCAGTTCCGTAGTATTTTTTCTCCAGTTATGGAGCTTTGAAGCCTAGAGGCATCTTGGCAACTCTGATGTTGCGGACAAGCGGTGAAGGCTCAATAAGGTTCATTGTGCTTTGTTACTCCTTGCTGACTGGGGTTGCGGCTCTCCTTAGTGGGTTGAGGGCTACCAATTGAGCATTTTCAGCTATTGTTTCTATCAGGCTATGACGAGGGGGCATCCTTGCCCTAAGAGGAGTTTGCAGCAAGCTCCCTTGCTCTGCAGGCATTGCATCCTGCACTTGGCTCTGTTACATGACTGCACAATTGAGCCTGTCTCTTAGGTCATACCACCTACTGTTGTTGAGTTTCTCTCTAAGGTCAGTCACCAGTAGGGTTCTTGTTCCCTGTGACCTCCCTTCTTGCCAACCTTCATCTTGACCTGCTCCATTGCATAGGGGGTCGCTCCTTACCTCGGAATTCTGGAGCCTGTTGGGCTAGATATGACCAGTCTGGTCCCTGGATGGTCGCGAATCCCTTCGAGAGGGTTCCGAAGCCCGACTAGTGGAAATGTAATCCCTTCTTCCAGAGATTCCCTCCAGGGCTGCAACCATCCTTTCCATTAAATTTAGCGGAATGGATATCCGGGTTGCACCGGATCTTTGGGCCCTAGTGACGCAAAACAGAAATTATGGTGGGAAAATTAGAACCTTAACTGTAATCAACTTTACTCGAAAGTCTTATTACAAGAAATGGCGATTCAAGAATAAAATGACAATATTCTTGAGACGTTATGATACTCAAAATTTTATTGAACGAAAACTCAAAAGTTTCAAAACATCAAAGTCTACCAACAATCAATTGAAAACGGCAATAAATAAACCCTAAACCGAAAGTAAGAAAAAATTATGAAAAGACCCCAAAAGTTTCTAAAAATTATAGAAAACTGGAAAAAGGCCCAAAAGTCCATCAAGATGGCCTCGGATGGCCAAAAAACCGCCTTGGTCACAACATAGTGGTGAGTTTTGCTCACTGGACAGTCTTAGGTCGACCCGACACACCTATAACTTTCCAGTTCTTCCGATTTGGCCACAAAAACTTTTCCGATCAACTCCGATTGCCTTGAAACTTCTCCTGCAGCCTCTTGGACCTGCATGGGGCCTCCTGAATATCTTCGTGGGCCAGCTCTACGTCACTTGGGTAGCCTGGAGTTGATGCCTTTTACAGCGAGATCTGGATGTCCCTGCTGCGACACTCCTTGTGTTGGCATTTGGGTTGTCGGAATGCTCTGGGATGGTTCAGGCTGTGTCGGCTGTTGTTGTCACTGCTGCATGCTGGGCCTTGGATTTTTGTTATTGACAGCCTACACAGGCGAAGAGGGTTTTAGGCTCTGTTTCTCCAGTGTGCAACTGTGCTCTGGCCGGTGGTCTGCCACGGTGTGGAGGTTGAATACGTGAGGGCTGTGATTGAGCCATCAATATTGTTTTACTTGTTTTGTGTATGGGAAGATGGCTAGGCTTCTTTGTTTTGGCTTTCCGACAGACGGCGCCAGTAGTTATGGGGTCCAAAAGGCATGGACCAGGTCAGGCCACAGATCTTGATGGAGCTCTGCGATCAGCAGCCTGAGAAGATAAGAAAAAGAGGTCACCGAAGTGGGCTATCGCCCAAGGAATAGCTCCGATGCCTAAGTTAGTATTTTGAGAGAGTTTTTCGGGTAAGGATAGTTCTCAAGAAAGTGGAGAGTAATTAATTGTCTCTTCTTGTCTCTTGTCCGTAGACTGATTGTGTATATTGTTCAAGTGGATAGAGAAAGTCAATTACCTCCTGGAAATGGGCTCTGCATTACGTAACAGTAGGCAATTAGGATAATTGTGGGATTCAGTCGAATCCCATTAATTGCTCCGAAGATCATGGAGTTTCCCTAGGCCAAGAGATTTTTCCATTTATGTCTCTATGAGAGCTACAAGCTCGCTAACCTACCTTCAGACCAACTTCACGACCTCCCTGTGGATGCTAAAGGTCTCGAGCATCTCTTCTGGTGGGATTCGTTTCGAGTGATTAGGAGTTGAGCATCGTTGGTCGTGGCATGGAAGATTTATGATTCGGATCGGAGCTTGCTAGGTCAAAGTCAGGGTCTGGCAGGACCTCAGCTTGAGCTCATTCGAAAGGTCAGTGCCTTCTAGGTTTGCGACCTAGGAGGTCGGTGGTAGCAGGTCACTACCCATGAGTCCTCATTGACTCTGTGAGTCTGACTTTTAGGTATTAAAGGCATGGGGCCCTTTGGCCCATTTGGGGTAGCTTCTGTACTGGTCTGGCCCATTTGAGTTGACTAGTCTGGGTCGTGCCCGTTTCGCCTATCAATAGGAAATGTGATTTGGAAGATTATTTGACAATTGACAAATTGACTTTAACAATTTTTAACTTAAAACATATGTCCTTAATATTTATATTTAACTTTTTAGACCCCAAATATTTTTTGAGTTGCAAGATAAGTCTTTTTAAGTGGAAAAGGTGTCTTTTCCGACAAAGTTTTTTTAAAAAAAGGTCCCTTGTCATTTTTTTTTTTAATAAAATTGATCTATCTTACAACTCGAAAAATGTTTGAAGACCCTCAAAGTTAAAAAACAATAAGATTTAGTTCAAAGTCAAGACGAAATTCCCCTATTTGCCTAATAATTAACTTGTTATATCTTATAAAATATATTTATTATCTTGAATTGTAAAACATTAATAATAAAATAGTAAGAAAAAAAAAAATTAACCCCAGTCCTAATATCTTACTCATCTTTTTCAAATTTATTAAGAATGTATTATATTGTCAAGAAATACTGATCTCCCTTTTATTAGAAAAGAAGAAAAATAATAGGATGAAATAAAATCTGATATATATATATATATATATATATATTTATATGTATTTATATAATTATGACATTACAAATACTTAAGAACGTTTAAAGTTTTAATTAATTGCAAAACATAGAGCTTTCAGAATGTCAAATCTAAAGAAGTTCTACTTTTAAATATTTTTATCTGACAAATTGTTGTTGAATAGATATAGTTCTTTAAGCATCCTCATTTTCCCAATTTCCTTGGGAATCACCCCATCAAAAGAGTTGGAATACAAGTATAGCAGGTGAAGCTTCAAACACTAGGATAAATTCCCTGTTATTTCACCATTTAGATTATTTGCAGATATTTGAGGCTCTTTGAGTCTTTGAAGTCTATGATAGGAGATGTGACTTGGAAGACTACCTGACAATCTATTCCTGTGAAGATTCAGATATTCTAGAGTAGACATGTTAAATATTTCTGATGCCAAAGATCTCGAGATGTTAATAGCTATAAAATCATTCTAAAATCCAATGATTTTAGTAAATTAAGTTTTCTTATCTCTAGAGGAATTGTACCATCTAGAGAGTTGGATGACAAGTCTAATACTCGTAGCTTTGGAAGGTGAAATATAGCAGGTGGAATAAGACAGGAAAAATTTTTGAATAAAATTCAAGAGAAACAAGCAAGGATAGATTTGAAATTTGAGGGGATAAACATCCTGTAAGATCCATGTTGGAGATATCCAAGGAAATGGCTATTTGCTAGTGCCGATAGCTACAAGTGACTTCAACCCAATCACACACTGTGGATGTCGTTGAGGACCAGTTGTTTGACAAAAGGTTAAAAGTGATATGAGGTTTGAGTGCAAGAAAAGCATGTTCATCTGTAATGATATTATGATGTGTGTTTATGGACAAAGAAGAAATAAAATAGAGAAGAAAAACAAGTACTGAAAGATTTTACTAATTTACTATAATCATTGGATTTTAGAATGAATTTACTAATTTACTAAATGGGCCCAAAAGCCCCAACCTTCAATACCTGAAAGTTAGACTTACAAAGTCAACGAGGAAAGGTGGGAGGTGATCTACTACCACCGACCTCCCAGGTCACCAACCTCCTAAATGAGCTCGAGCAAAGGTCTTACTAGGCCTCAACCTCCGACCTGGTAAGCTTCAATCCGACTCATACATCTTCCATGCCACGACCAACGGTGCGCGACTCATAACATCTCCCATGAGCCAATGACCACTCAGCATGACCTCCCAAAAGAGACGCTCGAGACCCTCGACATCCATGGATAGGTCGTGCAGTTGGTCTATAGGTCGGTTAGTGAGCTCGTCGTTCTCGATAGAGAAGTGAATGGCAACATAATTCAACAGAATGAAACTCCACGATTCTCGGAGCAATTAGCGGGATTCAACAGAATCTCACAATTATCCTAATTGCCTATAGTTAAGTAAAAGCAGAGCCCTAATCTAGGAGGTAATTACTTTCTTCTTTACATAGTCAAAACATAATTAGTCTACGGACGAAAAAATAGTCTTTTTGAGAACTAATTAAACCAGACTACTCTCGGAATACTAACTTCGGCATTGGAGCTCTTCCTCGGGCAACAGCTAACTCTGGTGACCATTTCTCTTTCTTCTCAAGTTGCTGATGGCAGACGTCATCATGGTTTGGGGGTGATCCGGAGTTCATTTTGGAACCCCATCACTTCTGGTGCCGTCTATGGGAAGCCGAAACAAAAAATAATAAACAAACCTGATAATTGAGTCTCAGCTAACACATGTTCAATAGCCTCGCCGAGGCAGACCACCCAGCAAAATGCAACTACGCACTTTTGAAACTGTGCTAGAAAGCCCACCTCCAATAGAGGCCATACCCGATAATAATCTAGGGCCAGTCACTCAATAAGATCAGCAGTGGCCAACACAGTCTTGTCCGTTTGGAAGGGTTGCTGACAACCCTCCACTCGTGCGAGAGAGGCCTGATCAGGGACATCCTAATCCAATTGCCAACGGCAACAATTACAGGCCGCAAGGATCCTGGAGGACTCAAATATCAGTGCCAGCCAACCTCCTGGAACGATTGGTGGCAGCCCTTGAGGGAATCTCTGACAGAAGAGATTATGTGTCCACTGAGAGAATTCCAGTACCCTCCTAGAGAGACTCACGGCCACCCCAAAGCCAAGCTGGACACATCCAGTCTAATCGACTTCAACCTTCAAAAGTATAGAATGACCTTCGACCTGCTGAAGAAGGTCGAGAAACGAGTCAAGAACAAGCAAGCTCACAAAGGGAAAAAAATCCCTATTGTGACCGACCTCAGAGAAACCCCAAACAATGGAAAGGGTTATGATCTAATGGATACGCTCAATCGAGTAGCCATGTGACAGAGTCAAATACAGGATGTCGACCCTGGACGCAAACTCTGAAAAGCGGTTCGAAGAAAAGATGCCATATCGACGAAGCCTGATTGAAACGATAGACAATAACAGTTGAGGGGTAGCTCCCAATCCACTGAGGAAAGCTACTCCCCCTGCCAATCAGGAGATGCAAAGCAATGTGGACCTTACCGAATCTTCGCCTTTGTTCCACAACATCCAGACTGCTCAGATGCCACCAGGGTTTAAAGCCCCACTCCTGGAGGTAAAATATGACAATACAAGGGAACCATTGCAGCACATAGACGAATATGTGTCCTACATGGAGATGTTCGAGTACCATGACCACGTCAACTGTAGAGCTTTTCGGTCGACACTGACCAAAAAGGCCCAGTCTTGTTTCAAAGGCATCCCTGAAGTGAGCACCTCAAGTTGGACACAATTGAAAGAGCTATTCCTGAAGAATTATCAGAGCAGCACAAGGTACGAAAAGGACATGAATGACCTCTTTAATATTAAACTGAAGGTTGGAGAAAGTACAAAAAGCTACTACAGTCTGTTCAACAGCAAGGCAGCAGAAATCGAGTAGAAGAATGATGCCATCAACATCACTGCCTTCAAATAGGGATTGCAAGGGGGGTACGTAGCCCTTAGATTGGCCAAGGAGCCAGTAAAAACCATCAAGGAGTTATCGATGGTCCTTGAGAAATTGTTAAAGGCTGAGGAGACAGCGGTCCAGAAGAATTTCCCTGGCTTTGCCTTAACAATAGAAAAAATCAATAGAGGGCACCTAAAAAGCCCTCAGAAATCGAAAAGGGATAGGAAGGACCCTCACTCAAAAGGAGGGACCTCAGACAAGAGGAGAAAGAATATCCTGGACTTCATGACCACCCCTCTCAAGACCTCACGAGCAGAAACCATGGTGGTCATGGAGAAGGGAGGTCTCCTGAAACCACCAAGACCTCTCAAAAGTCTTGTGGCCAAGAGAGACCAAACCAAATTCTGTCACTGCCATAAGGACCATGGTCATCTCACAGAGGACTGCTTCGACCTCAAATGTGAGATCTAAAGACTGGTAAAAGAGGGTCATTCACAAGAGTTCCTGGCCAAGAATGCAGGCCCAGCGAACCCGCCTCCAGTGTCCCCGCACAACCAGCAACCTCCAGTTGCCAAAATAAATGCCATTGAGAGGAGGTCAAAGCATGCTCAAGTTGAAGACTTAGAACCAATAATAGTGTCTCTCCAGGTTGGTGACTTCCTAGTGTGCAAAATACTGGTGGACACTGGAAGTGTTGTGAATGTCCTGTACCGAAAGACATTCGACTAGATAGGGATAGACAAGAGCTCATTGATAAGGTCAGAAACGGCTCTAACCACCTTCAATATCAACACGACCTATGCTAACAGAATCCTGTGAGTCCCAACCACGATTCGGGTAAATGACAGGGAGGACATTAAGATCATGGATTGGCTGGTTGTGGACGCCCCCTTGGTAGACTAGATCCAATCTACAGATTCCTCAAACATGGCGACCCCCCGCAGGACCAAAAAGAAGCTCGCCAAGTGCAAAGTTGGGCACCTCGCTATGTCCTAATAGGATCGGACGAGGTGTATAGAAGGTCATACACATGGCCATTGCTTAAATATCTAAGCCAGGGAGAAGGACAATATGTCATTGAAGAGGTACGTAGCGGAATATGCAGATCACACATAGGAGCAAGGACTATAGCCAAGAAAATCCTGGGGACAAGATATTATTGGCCCTCAATGGTTTCAGACATTGAGAAAACCATACAAAAGTGCACGAGCTGCCAGTTGCATGGGAACAAGTCACATCTGCCACCTACGAGGTATCAGTCAATTAATGCATCAGTACCTTTTTGATATATGGGGAATTGATACCAAAAGGAGTAGGGGGAGTAAAGTTCCTAATTGTTGCCGTGGAGTAATTCACCAAATGGGTTGAAGCTGAAACAATGGTACTAATCTCATCACCAAAAGTTCAATCATTTGTATGGAGGAACATCATATGCAGGTTTGGCATTCCTCGAGATATTATCTCAGATAATAGGTGGCAATTCATTGGCGACCCATTCAAAACCTTTTGTGAAAACCTCAACATTGAGTAGAGGCTGACCACTACAGCTTATCCCCAAGCTAATGGATTGGCTAAGGTCACAAATAGAACCATCTTGGAAGGCCTCAAGAAAATGCTTACTGAGCTCGAGAAGGAAGGTCACAAACTTTATTGGCCAGATGAGATCCCAAGTATCTTGTGGGCATACAGATCCTCACCTAGAGATTTTACAAGGGAAACACCGTTTAGCCTGTGCTTTGGTGCAGAGGTAGTAATACCAGTTGAGGTCGGAATGACGTCTCTAAGATTAACTGAATACAATTTAGTCTTAAACGAGGGGGAGAGAGGGGCAGATCTCGATCTCCTCGAAGAGGTAAAAAACAAAGTAATGGAGGCGGATAGAATCTACAAAAAGCAACTGACAATTTTTTCAACAAAATAATGAAAGAAAGACATTTCATAGTTGGAGAAATGGTCCTCAAAAAGTCAGATGTTGGGAAACAAGGACAACTGGCCAAGCTACAAGAAAGCATGGAAGGAATTTATATAATCCAAGAAGTTCACAATGGAGAGAGCTACAAGCTCACTGATCTCGAAGGAAGATTACTCCAAAGTCCTTGGAATGCTTGCCACTTAGAGAAATTCTATGCCTAAAGTTGTCTAAGACATTGCAGACGTCGCTGGCTCATGGATTTAGCTCGGGAAGTTGGTCGAAAGACCTTGCCAAGCATCGTGGTGACCTCAACACTTTAGTTCTTAGTTTGAACAAAGCTAAAATGAAAGATAAGTGTTTTAAGGCTTATGTGGATGTTATATCTATATTGATTGCCTTTGTGCTGAAAACAGCTCAGTGCATTATGCAAGTTTAGAATGAGAATGTAAATGCAAGACATTGAGAAAAAATTAAAGTTGTTACAAAAATAGATGCCGCAAACAGACCTCTAAAATATTTAGTACATCGCAAAAAATTGTAAAGAGTTGAGTACTTAAAGCCCTATTCTATTCCAAATAGGGTACATAAAAGGCACATTATCTTCATCCTTCTCCTCTTTCGGAATGGTTATTGGGTCAAAGTCGCTCAGAGGAGCGGCATTTGAAGGTCCTACTAGATAAACAAATAACATGGTCAGATGAATGTTTATTTAAAGATAACTAGAAAAGATTGGAAAAGGTCAAGTACCTTTCCCAAAATAAGTACGCACAAGGCGAGGAAAAATTTGAGTAAATGCATTTACATTGCAAAACATTGGTATACCTTCAAGGACCATGGCCTAGGGAGTGACATCTAGGACCTGATCTTCCACGTCCTCAATCAGGGCAAGCTCTTTCCCTTTTCCTGAGGGGCCTTCATCAGTCTGGCCAACCTGAGCCAAGACCTCTACTGCAACGACCTCCTCCTATGAAGCCAGTTCCAAGTTTTCTCGTTGCCAAGGAAGAGGAATGACCAACTCTGAATAGTAAAGTGCAGCATCACATTTCGGGTCAATGTTCATCCCTGGATTGAGCATCTTGAGCCCCGTCTATCACTTTTGTGTATAATCCTATCATCTAAAGCATCATCAGGTATTCTACATATGCCTGAAAGGTAGGGACCTCCTCCAGCTTCTCCAGGGGGTGGTCGCCCTCCTTATCGCAGAGACCTTGGAGCTCCCATAACTTGGCCTCAAGCTCCTGGGCACGCTCCCCCTACCGAACACCGAGGTTAATCAATTCTGCTCTCTTCTTACCAGCTTCCTCTAGAGCCTTGGACATTGCTTGGTTGTTAGCTCTGGTCTTCGCAACCTCTTTCTTGCACTCGGAGAGGAGTCTGTAGGCGTGATTAGCAGAGGCATTGGCCTGCTCAGCAGAAGCCACGAGCTCAGCATTCTTCTTCTCTAGGTGAGCCTTAATGTCCTCGAGCTCAGAAATCAAGGAGGCAAACTCCTAGTCCTTGCTGGCGTTCTCAACCTGTCTCCTCAGGCTCTCGCCGAGAAAGAGGTGATTCTACAAAAAGGAAAGGAAGGTTAGTACAGAAGCCAAATTAAAATGGAACCAATTACAAATTTATAGAAGGTTGTAGGAACTTACAGTAGTGTGAAAGGAAGCTGTGAACTTATCAAGCTCCTTGTCAGTCAGTTATCAACAGATTGCATGGTCAAATGAGGAAGTACACGCTATCAGGAGGGACTAGGAGTGAGGCCATTGAAGTAAGAAGTCAAATGACTCCATTACAATTTCAGAGACTCATCTCGCAGTCCCCTCAATAGAATGGGCTGCTAGAGCAGCATTCCCCAACCTTTTCAAGGTCGAGGCGACCTGGTCAGTTGCACAGCCCAAGAAGGCTGCTTTAGACTCCGGGGTCGCTGGGGCTTTCCCCTTCCCAAAAGAGTTCGGAGGGACCTTCGTTGTAGGCTGGGAAGAAGGTGAGGAAGATGCGGTAGAGATTTTGATAGGAATGTCAGAAGGAGTCATTCCAGCAGCCGTTGAGCTCTATTTGGAAGCACTCCTGGTCCTCTCAGCTACCACTTGTCCCCCCTGCTCTAGGGAATGGGAATTTTGGCAGGACGCACAGCAGAAGATGCACCTGTAGAGCCTTGAGTTCCACCCATAGGGGCATAGGAAGGTGTAGATTTGTACATCTATGCCATGGACCTCATTACTGCCAAAGCAAGAAAGAATAACTGTTAGTACCAAATGAAAGGTCAATAAAAGCAAAAATTCAATAAAGGCAGGGAATTTTCCTACCAAAATGGGATATCCCCATAGCTTCCCTGACAGAAGAAAGGTTACACACAGCTGGGTCTCCTAATCCAGTAGGGTGTAGGAAGGTTACCGGCTAAATTGGGCCTATCAGAGCTGACTAGGTCGATCATAAATCCCCATGTTCCGCTTGTTCGACGATCAAGTTAGAGTGCTCATTAAAAAAGGAGTCGTTCAAATTCCATTCCGAATAAGTCTCAGGTCAGGTTAGATAGCTTGGGAGACAGGCACAAAAGAAGAAAGGTTTCCACTCCCCTACGGAGGACTGAAAAGGGCCGACTATCCTAAACTACGGAGGATAAACTAAAGGTACCCTGTGGAAGACTTGGAGGCTAAAGAAACCCCAAACCTAAAAAAGCACCTGGAGAGCTCCAGAGAAATATGAACTCTGTAAAGACGGCGGGTCGCTATGAATGCAATCACAGTCCGAAGGGAATTAGGCACAAGTTGAGCTACGGGGAAACAATAGATGTAGGTAATACCAAGTAACAGGGGGTGAAGGTGAGGAAGCAGAATACATCCCTTGAGTCTGGAAAGGTAGAGGACTATACGTCCAATACGTTTGCTACAAAGGCGCTCATGTCCCTTTGTGGCGACTATCTCTCCTTTCTCTAGCCCCCACTCACCACTGATGTCAAAAATATCTGTGGGGTCTAGAGAAGAAGGTCTAGAACAAGCTTCTACTTCAGAAAGCTCAAAGGTTTGACTTTTTATGGAAGGTGCCCTAACCAAATCACTCGGACTAGAGGAAGGAGCCACTTCTCCAAATTGGAGAGGAGTCCTAGATGCGGAGGACATTGAGGTTGACACAGTAGACATATCGAGTTGGGTAAAAAGATGAAAAAGAGGCAATTTTTTCATTGAAAAGACAGAAAACCCACTCGGTAAAATTCTGGAAGAAGAGAAGCTGTCCTGAGAGAACTGGATGCTCGAGCGGAATGGAAAGAAGAAGTTTTGAGTAGAGGGCTCCAGGAATTCAAGGTTCTTCCAAACCATGTGAAAGTTTAGGAAAATTCCAAAATTTGAAGGCTTCCTAGTTACATAGAATAAGGAAACCTATGAGTTAATGAGGAGGGTCAACCTTCCAGGGTTGAAGAGGGGCAACTATCCAAAACTAAACGGATTTGTTCCTTCTGGAGAACTAAAGTGGAAAGGTTTCCCAGAATAAAGTGAAGCAACTCTTTAAGCCTGGAGCGGGTTGGTTGTTCCCAAAACTGAAACGGAGCTACTTTCCAGTTTTAGAGCGACGATCAATTTTCCAAAACTGAAGAGACACATCTTCATCCAGAAATAGCAGTTGTAAGGAAACGGCTCGACCTTTCAAGGGTTGCAACATAGAGATGGCGATTTCTAATACCCGAAAGTCAGACCCCCCACTTAAAGATGTTAATTCCTAATACCCAAAAGTAAGACTTGTGACTGGGAGATGGTAATTTCTAATACCTGAAAGTTAGACTATAGAGTTCCAAGGAACGAGTGGGTCGGGACCTCCTACCACCGACCTCCTAAACGAGCAAAGAAGAGGTCCCACTGGACCACGACCTACGATCTGGTGATTCCAAATCTATCTCATGTACCTTCCATGTCGCAATCCAGTGTGCACAACTTTGCTTGAGGCCAAAAGATTATTAGCCAGCTTGCAACTCTCTACCAGAGACTTGAATAGCTAGGAACCCTAAAGCTAGTCGTTACAAGGAATCGTCGAACCCATTAGTGGCTATGACTTACATATGGTAATTTAGGCACCATGAAATCTGAGCTTGTTAGGCCTAAAAGGGGGTAATGATTGGAGAAACGGGTACGACCAGGACAAGTCAGCACAAACGGGCATGACCCGAACAAAAGTCAACCCGAATGGCCCCAACCTTCAATACCTAAAATTCAGACTTACAAAGTCACCGACGAAAGGTGGGCAACGACCTGCTACCACCAACCTCCCAGGTCATTGACCTCCTAAATAAGCTCGAGCAAAGGTCTTACTAGGCCTTGACCTTCGACCAGGTAACTTCCAATCCGACTCATACATCTTCCATGCCACTACCAACGGTGTGTGACTGCTAACATCTCCCATGAGCCAATGACAACTCAGCATGACCTCCCAGAAGAGACGCTTGAGAGCCTCGACGTCCACAGATTGGTCGTGCAATTGGTCCAAAGGTGCATTAGCGAGCTCATGGCTCTCGACAGAATGTGAATGGCAAGATATCTCAACTGAGGGAAACTCCATGATTCTGGGAGCAATTGACGGGATTTGATAGAATCTCACAGTTATCCTAATTGTGTACTGTTACGTAAAAGCAGAATCTAGGAGGTAGTTACTTTCTTCTTTACATAGTCAAAACACATTCAATCTACGGACGAAAAAAAAAATCTTTTCTGAGAACTAATTACACCAAATTACTCTTGAAATACTAACCTAGGCACCAAAGCTCTTCCCTGGGCGACAACCCACTCCGATGACCATTTCTCTTTTTTCTTAGGTTGCTAACAGCAGACATCATCACGGTTTGGGGGTGACCCAAACTTCATTTTGGAACCCCATCAATATAAAATTGTTGGAAGTTTAGATTTTTGTTAAGCAAATCTATGAATTTCATCCTTAAACTATTTTAACTAGCAATGTTAGTCCTCAATCTATGCTTTAAACATTTTAGGTCAGTAAACATTTTTGAATA
>JAOXNR010039461.1:0-20359 GCA_028571225.1 Parsonsia alboflavescens | reverse complement strand
ACTAAAATACCCTTACTACATAGTAGTAATTGACTTAGTCATTTTAAACACCTTCTATTATCACCATAGGAAGATGACGTACTCTATAATACATTGATGTAGAAACAGAAGGCTCGTTGAGATAAATCTCAACCCTTAGGTATTTAGTTCTACTACCATTGAATCACAAGAATATTCACTAGAAGAATATTCAGTACAATAACAATTGTACTACTGAGGCCTTGGGTTCAGTGATCCAACTAAAAACAACACACAAGGGGGCGATTAACCCATCTCATAAATAAAATGGCATAGAGACCCTATTGTATGGGTCTATCTTAAATAACTAACTCCAAGTACCTAAAAAACAAGGCTATTGATCTCCATAATGTGATCTCACCCATAGCATATCAAAGCACAGGAAACTAGCTTCGCCAGACCACCAACCCATACTCATGTCATGGGGAAGTGTCCACGCAGTAGCAACAGTGATATTAGTTTTCTCTTCTTTGATAGTACCTTCAAAGAACAATCACTGAATGGTCCTGTTCTACACATACAAAATGTGCTAACACATAGTCAGGAGCACTGCCTAATGACCAAAGGTAAGTCCCCCTACTTAAAGGAGACTAATGTGTTATGACCTTTGTTCAATGGAACGCCCAATTCCATTAATCGGCTAAGAACTAATTCCTTATGATTTAAACTTCCAGTGATCCATAACGTCCCAACACACAAATCACCTATTTAAATCAATTTGGACCTTATTGCATGTTATGCTAATATGTGAAAAATTACTTATTAAGATTATAGTCTTTTACACTTTTTCTCAAAAAATGATAGCCTTTTTGGGCATAAATCCCAACAGTTTCTCCAATAGCCTTTCTAGGTGTTGTTTTGTATGCCCATGAAATGCTTGGAATCGCATCCAACCATGCAGGATTGCGACCCTCTTTCTCCAGCTCGGTGATTCTTTTCTTAAGTCCCTCCAGGATGGTTCTATTTGTGACCTCAGCTAGCCCATTAGTTTGGGGATGAGCTACAAAGTTCAGCCTCTGTTCTCTGTTCAATTTCTCATAGAATGTTTTGAACAGGTCACCAATGAACTGTCTTCCATTGTCTGAAATTATAGCTCGGGGCATCCCGAACTTGCACATAATGTTTCTCTAGACAAAAGACTGGACTTTTGGTGATGAGATGGTTGCCATTGGCTCTGCTTCAACCCATCTAGTGAAGTACTCCACGGCAGGAACTGAACCCCCCACTCCTTTTGGGAAGGGTCCCAAAATATCAATACCCCAAATATCAAAAGGTGCTAATGTGTTGATGGATTGATATCTTGTTAGCATGCAATTGGCAGTTCAGGCATTTCTATATGTTCTTCTCAATGTTTGAAACCATTGAGGGCCAGTAATACCCTGTTCTTACTATCTTCTTGGCCACGGTCTTTGCTCCTATGTGTGATCCACATATCCCACTGTATACCTCTTCAATAATGTATTATCTACTCATTGACTTAGACATTTGAGCAATGGCCAAGTATATGACCTCTCGTATATCTCATCATCTCCTATTAGGATGTAGCGAGGTGACCATTTTCGCACTTGGTGAGGTTCTTTTGGGTCCTGTGGGAGGTCACCATCTTTCATAAATTTGTAGATTAGATATCTCTGGTCTGCCTGGTCCTCTATAACTAAGCTCGTCTTGGTTTATGCTTTGAGAGTACAATTGTTCCACCAGTAGCTCTACATTAGTCCTGGCTATTTCTCTGTAAACTTTAGATAGTACATCTGCCTTTGTGTTTTGTTCTTTGGGTATTTGGTCAATGAGGAAATGCTCAAGCTTGGATGCGATATCCTTGACTCTTCTGAGATATCTAATCATTTTGTCTGCTCTAGCTTCGTATTCACCAGCGACCTGGCTACCTATGACCTGTGAATCAGTTTTAACGTGCAATTTCTGCACTTTGAGAGCTCTTATAAGTCTTAGGCCTGCAAAGAGAGCTTCATATTCGGATTCATTATTCGAGGTTGGGAAGTTGTACTTCACAAAGTAAGGGATTCTGACTCCCTAAAGGCTGATCAGTACTATTGCCATATCCGAATTTTCTTTTTCCGTGGACCCGCCTGTATACATTGTCCAGACGTTACTTTCACAGATGCTTGTGCATTCTTCCACAAAGTCTGATAGAGCTTGAGCTTTGATTGCTTTCCTTGGCTCAAATTGAATTTGATATCTCGAGAGCTCCTGAGACCATTTCATCGTTATGCCCAACAGCTTGGGTTTGTTAGAGCTTGTTTTTGCAATAGATTGGTTAATACTCTTATCGGGTAAACTTCGAAATGTGGCATTAATTTCCTCAAGGTAATAGTAATGAGGTATAAGAACTTTTCGAAGTCCGAATATGTAGGTTTTGGACCTTTGAGCAATCAAGTTACATAATAAATAGGGAACTGTTGTCTTGACTTTTCTACCAACAGCACTGAGCTGACTGCTTTCTTTGTTGCAGTAAGATACATCGAGATTTCCTCTCCTAACCTCAGTGAGACAAGTTGAGGGGGTTGTCCTAGGAAGTCTTTCCGCTTGGTGAAAGCTGCTTGGCAGTCCTCAGTCCATTGGAAATCCTTTGGCTTCTTTATAACATCATAGAATTTTTCTCGTTTGTTTGCCATTGTGCTAATGAAGGGCCCTAATGCTACCATCTTCCAAGCTAGACTTTGAACCTCCTTGATGTTTCTTGGGGGTTCCATGTCCAACAGTGCTTTTATATTGTCTGGATTGGCATAAATGCCTCTTTCAGAGATCATGAAGCCTAGGAATTTACTTGCTCAAACTCCGAAGGTGCATTTTTTTAGGTTGAGCTTCATGTTGGCAGCCTTCTGGGTCTGGAAAGTCTAACTTATGTCGGCAATGAAATCTTCAGAGGTTATGGACTTGACTACTATATTGTCCAAGTAGATCTCTATATTGCTCCCGAGTTGGTTTTTGAACATATTATCCACAGCTCGCTGGAATTCTGAATGACATTTTCATATAGTAGTAGGTCCCGACCTCTATGATGAATGAGGTCTTTTCCATGTCTCCCACTGCCATTGGGATTTGGTGGTACCCTTTTTATGCATCCAAGAAACACAGCCATTGATACCCGATTGTCGAGTCTACCATTTAATCTATACTTGGAAGTGGAAAGGAGTCCTTTTGGAAAAATTTGTTCAATGTGGTGAAGTCCACACACATCCTAGACGTCCCTTCTTTCTTTAGGACCACGATTGGGTTGGCTAGCCACTCTGGGTATACCACCTCTTTCAAAATTCTTACATCGAGAAGAACTTGGACAACTCGAGCTATGACATCATTTCGCTAGGGGCGAAGGCCCTCTTCTTCTGTTTTATCTGCTCGACCTTGTGTTCAGCAATTTTTCGGTCCACTCCCTCGAGGTCGCTAGGTTGCCAGGCAAAGTCCTTTAGATACACTTGAAAGGAGTCAACAAGTTTCCCTTTTCCTTTGGGAAGTAATAACTCTCCAATTTTGATCCCTTTCTTAGGGAATTCTAGGTTGAAGAACACCTTCTCTCCTCTACCAGCCTCCTGGATTCTGTAATCATCCTTCCCTTTCTGGAGATCGATGCAGTTTTCCTTCTCGAGCTCAGGCGAGCTCTCTTTGTTACCTTAAGTGACGTAACATTTTGTGGCGAGCCGTCTGTCCAATTCCAGGACAATTCAGGTATCTCCAACCTGGATTTTCATACTTTAGTTTAGTAGAGAGATTTTTGCTCTTTGGTCCAGGACGAAGATGAGATTAGAATAGCACTTAGTCTTTGAATTTGGAAGCGAAAGATGTAACCAACGAACGAATTTTACGAACCAAGATTAAACAAGCAAATCGTGCTCATCGTTAAGCAATTAGAATTGTCGACGAAGAAGATTCACTCGAAATCTTCATAGAACAAAGTGGCAATCGAAAATTGGCAAAGAAAAGTTTCTTTCGTAAATCTCTAATTAATCCCTTGATCAATGTCAAGATTTTAAACTAAACAAACTTAAACCCTAATTTGAAAAAAGAAAATGAAAAGTACTAACAAACCCATATCTAAAACTAAACAAACACAAAATACCGAAGGGCAAGAGTGTAACTAAAACTAAATTAATTCTCTGTTTTGAATGGGTATGCTTCATCTCGAATTGGTATGGAATTTCCCGAATTAGGTTATGTCTCAAAATGTCTTGGAGCTTCCTGAATTGGCTGCTTGGCAATTGAATCTACTTGTTCTCGAATTGGTTTGGGTCTTCTCGATTGGCTGGTGGTTGTCCCAAATCAGTTTTGGCCTCCTTTACACCTAGCTGCACGATCTCTAATCCTTGCCGAATGTCTAATAGCTTGCACCTCATCTACATCTTGCGCCATGGCATCAGAACAATTGGCTACGTCATGTGCAACAACTAGAAGTGGATGGTTTCCTGCATCAGATTCCCCCTCTTCAGTGGAGCTTGTCCTCAAGCTCGAAGGATCCTCATGCACAAGATGCAGGTGCTTGACGTTGAACACAGTGGTGATGAATAGGCCGTCGAGCAATTCAACACAATAGGCATTGGACCCAAGCTTTTCCAACACCTGACAGGGACCAATCTTCCTTGGTTTGAGTTTGTTATATTCCCCCAACGGATAGCGTTCCTGACTCAAATATACCCACATGAAATCACTCACCTCAAAATTGACCTCATGGCGATGACGATCAGCTGTCTCCTTGTATTTGCTGTAAGTGTCTGCCAAGACTTCCCTCACTTTCACATGTAAAGTGACCAATTCCTCCATCTGGTCGTCCACTTTCATAAAGTTGGAATGTGGACCTTCAATAGGCATCAGGTCTAGTGGTCCGCGAGGTAAGAAACCGTAGACATTCTGGAATTGAGCATACCCCGTTGACAGGTTGACACTGTAATTGAACTCAAATTCAACTTTTGGCAGCAATGTGTCCCACAAATCGAGAGCCCTAACTTGAGCTTGCAACATATTACCCAAGCTGCGGTTAACCACCTCCGTCTGCAAGGTCAGTTTGAGCATGGTGAGGACTCGAAAACTTCAGCTTGGTACCCATCCTCTTCCATAACTCAAGCCAAAAGTGACTCATGAAGAGTGAATCATGATCCGAGACAATTGACATGGGCAAACCGAAATGCCTCACCATCGTATCAAAATATAATGCAGCACATCTTGAAGCATCCATGGTAGTCTTGCAAGCCTTGAAGATAACCGTCTTGCTAAATCTGTCGACGACTACCATCACACTATCATTTCCACGAACTGTCCTAGGCAACCCAACAACAAAGTCCATTGAAACATCACTCCAAGGTGCTTTTGGAATTGGAAGTAGTTGGTACAGGCCTCGGGACTAATCTCTTCCCTTAGCTTGAGCACAAATGCGGCACCATTTTACATAGGTCTGAACGTTTTGGTCCATGTTCGGCCTACAGAACCCTTCTTGGATCAAAGCAGTAGTTTTTTCCTTAGCGAAATGGCCCTGCTCATGCAGCTCCTGTATAATCAACAATCACGGAGAAGTTGAAGGAATGCAAAGGCAATTTCCACAGAACAAGTAGACATCATGAAGCACATACTCACCGGTCGTCCCTCGCCTCACGTTTTCCAACACTCGATGAAAGAATGGCATCTTTTACATGCTCAAAGTCGAGAGTGTAATTGCACATCACCGAAAGCAAAGCATGCCTCGACTCAAAGCATCTGCAGCTCCATTCGTAGTCCCTGACTTATGCCGAATTGAAAAGGTAAATTCCTGCAACTGTGATACCTATTTAGCAGGTCGGGCACTCAACTTATGCTGACCTTGCAGAAACTTAAATGCCTCATGGTCGGAGTAAAGGATGAACTCCCTCTAAATCAGATAGTGACGCCAAAATTGCAGAGACTTCACCAATGCATACAGCTTGACATCATACACAGAATAGTTCAACTTTGGCCCTCCTAGCTTTTCACTGTAGTAAGCAACCGGCCTTCCATTTTGTGACAAAACCGCCCTAATGCCCACCTTTGACGCATCACATTCCACCTCAAATAGCTCATCAAAGTTTGGCAATTGTAATAGAGGGGCATTAGTCAATCGACTCTTCAATGTGTTGAATGCATCTTGGGCCTGACTGTTCAACCCAAACAAGGATTAATTCAATAGGTTTGTAAGAGGTGCGGCAATCCTTCCAAAATCTCTGACAAAACTTCTGTAAAAACCTACTAAACCCAGGAAGGACCGTACCTAAGAAACAGAGGTAGGAACCGACCATTCCCTGATGGCAACCAACTTGGACTCATCTAGTAAAATCCCGTCATTTGTGACAACATAGTCCAAGAAAACTAACCGTTTGACCATCAAAATACACTTCGACGGGTTGGCATACAGCTGATCTTGCCGGAGTACTTCTAGCACTTTTTCCACATGCACCACGTGATCTTCCACAGTTCTGCTGTACACCAAAATATCGTCAAAGTAAACAACAACAAAGTCATTGGCAAAAGGCTAAAATACTTGATGGATGACCAGCATGAAAGTGCTCAGGCATTGGACAAGCCAAAAGGCATAAATGTCCACTCAAAGAGGCCATCCTTGGTCTTGAATGCTGCCTTCCACTCATCACCAAGACGGATACGGATTTTGTGATATCCACTTTTCAAGTCAATCTTGGAGAACACTTTCGCTCCACAAAGCTGATTCAGCATATCGTCAAGCCTGGGAATGGGAAAACAATACTTAACTGTCACTCTGTTCACCGCTCGGCTATCTACACATATGTGCCAAGACCCATCCTTCTTTGGCACAAGTAACGTCAGGACTGCACAGGGACTAACACTCTCACGAACAAACCTCTTGTCCAAAAATTCCTGAACCTGTCTCCACAGCTCCTCACTCTATTCAGGAGACATCCGATAATGTTGTTTGTTCGGTAAAGGAGCACCTGGTATAAGATCAATTTGGTGCAGAATGTTGCATATTGGAGGTAGTCGTGATGGGAGGTCAGTTGGCAACATATCCTTAAACTTTTCCAAGGTCGGCTTGATAGTGTCCGGTACTTCACCAAGATCGGACGATGAGGTCAAGCACTGAGTGATCAAGGCGAAACACACATCCTACACTTGCACTAACTCCTCAAATTCGCAACTTAGCACACATAGCACGTTCTTTTTGCACTATGAGTAGGCTCCGTCAACGGTTTTAGCAACCACCGTTTACTCCCCTTGCTAATCGTGTAGGTGTGCTTTCAAAAATCATATTCTGCTTCGTTGTCTAATTGCCATAGTCGCCCCAGAATCAAATGCGACGCATCCATAAGTACAACATTTGCCCACACTATCGTATAATAATTTGGCCCAATACCAAGCAGCACCCTACATCGCTTATGCACCTAGATCTCATTAGCGTTGCTACCCTAGCCAATTCAATTAGGATGCGGATGTGGCTCTATTGTCAAACCTTATTTCCTGACTGCTTCTTCAGAGATCACATTCTCCCAACTTCCAGAGTCAATGATCACTTTACAACTTTTGTTAAAAATATCCCTTCGCCTCCAATCTTCTTAGGGGCCAAACATAATTGTCTCATCGCCAAACTCTCACCCTGCACATCTTCAGGATTAAAAACCTTGAGCTCTTCTTCAATAGTTTACTCATCAAACCACACACCCGGATCTGCATAATCTTGAACTTCACCCATATACAACTGTGATAACAACTTAGGACACTCATTGGCATAGTGCCCAAATAGCTTGACATCGATGGCACTAAACGTTAACTTTGTTCGGTGTAGGTCTGGGAGCTTGCCGTGAATTAGTGATGTTCAGCCATGCTGCTGGCGGTCTAGTCAACGACGATGTGCTCGTGACTTCAGGTGGAGCTCTCAGGGGTCCAGTGGTCGAAACTGCTCCCACTCGACCCATTGGTACCTGCTGCCTATTCTACGCCTTTTGTATGGCGTTAGCCTTCAACTGTGCATCAGTCAAGCTCATTACCGTATGTACCTGTAGAGCATCCCGTATAGACATTCGGAGACCATGAATGTACCTGGCGACTAACTGCTCCTTTGATTCTCGAAGTTGATTTCGAGAAACCTGTACCAAAGCTTGTAACTCAGCATAGAGCGTCTAACAATAATTCAATGGCAGAAACTCTCTACTTATCTCTCGTCGCAATTCTTTCCATGTTTCTATTCTCGAAAATCCATCCTTTTACCTTTGATATTTGTTTTCTTGCCACCAGGCTGCCACCCGGTTCCAGAATCTCAAGGCTATCAAAGTTGCTTGCTTTTCCAGGGGAATCTTTTTGATTCTCAATAATTCGTCAACCCCAGCAGACCAATCCAAATACTCACTAGGATTCAGGCTACCCATGAATTCAGAAATCTCAAGCTTAAAGCCCCCATCCCATCGGTATTGAACATGGCATCATTATTTAGCCAAGTATTTCGATGAGGTCTAGCAACATATTGCTGACCCCGAGGGGGTTCGTACTTGAAAGGATTCGGCACTACATCAAATTGTTGGTGGCCATCATGCTCAACTCGCAGGACTACTAGACCTGCTGGTGGAGGGGCTGCAGGCTCCGGTTGTCCTTGCTGTTGCGCAAATTGCGCCATCATCTCCATCATTTGCCTCATCAATGCACTGTGTTCCTCTGTACAAAACAACAAACACATACAAGACCATATGATTTGCAAACAAGAAAGTTATGATCTCAGCACTTAAAAACAACAAAGAAAGCAAATAAGATAGTCAAACCTTTGACGATAAACAAGCTCTAATACCAAAAGATGATGTGATTTCCTTGTAGGTTAAAGCTTATATTTTCACACAAACAAGCAAACCAAATCAATGTAAAGAAAAGGACTCATCAAAGATTTGTTTTTGGGAGATTAGAAAGACCTTTGTAGATTTAACCACAACAACCAACCTCTTGATTTGTAAAGACAACTCAATACCTCACCCAAAGTGATAGAGAGCCCAAGGTTTAATGACTAAGAACCCTAAAAAGGAAGTTCTAAGAACACTTCACAATGATCATTGATCTTGTGCTTGGAAAGTTCCCTAAGGAAAGTTTCTATTTTTCTTGTCTAAAAGTCCTCATTCCTCTAATGGCTGAAACAAAGAGGGTATTTACAATGCTAAAACCCTAAACTAATCTTAACCAAATGTCTAAGTGAAATAAACTGCAAAATACAAGAAAGAATTGGGTGAAACTAAAGAAAAACGCAGTGTTTTTGGCCGGATTGCACTGATTGAGGCACCGGTTCTTTTCTTTATGTCTTCAGTTTTTCACTGGAGCCGGTTGTCCCCCCGGGGGCCACGTCGGTTCTTCTCTAGAAATCACTCAAGCTGCTTCAATTTCACAGATGCCAGTTGCTTCACTTGTGACAGCGTCGGTTGTTCTCTCCCGGAAATGATCATGGTTGTTTCTCTTGGTTCTTCTTCCATAATTCCTTCCCAAGCCATTTGTGGATGTCCTCCCTTGATCCCAGAGCCATAATCTTCCCCAGAATGCATCGTTGTATCATCCTCAAATTCTTGGATTGAATATACTTTCCATACCTTCAAACCTTTCGATTCATCTCCAAGTTTAATCCTCTCGAGCTTGGCTTCAAAATCAACTTGTTTTGAATGGATATCATCAAAGCCTTCATCAATCTTCTCAAAATATAATACTTGTATTTGAAATACAAGCCTTTTTACATATCCTCATTGAGTAGCATCTTTGGATATCATTCAGGGCTTAGGCTAGCCAAGGAGCCAGTAAAAACTATAAAGGAGCTGCTGTAGCACCTAGGAAAATCGATAAGGGATGAGGAAACAACGGTCCAGAAGAAGATCCCCAGCTTTGCCTCAGCCATTGAAAAAGATAACAAAGGGTGAGAAAAAAGCCTTAAGTCCTCAAAAAGGGACAGGAAGGCCCTCCACACAAAGGGATGAACTTCCGACAACAAAAGAAAGACCATCCCCTACCTGGTGACCACTCCACTGAAGACCTCATGAGCCGAGATCCTAGTGGTCATGGAAAAGAGAGGTCTCCTAAAACTGCCAAGGCCTCTCAAGAGTCCAGCGGCCAAGAGAGACAAGGCCAAGTTCTACTAGTACCACAAGGACAACGGTCATCTCATAGAGGATTGTTTCGACCTCAAATGTGAGATAGAGAGGTTAATCATGGAGGGCCACCTACAAGAGTTCATGGCAAGGAACATTGGACTTGCTAATCCACCTCTAGCAGTCCCCCTGAATCAGCGAGCTCCGATCACTGAAATAAATGCTATTGAAAGGAGGTCAAAGCAAGCTCGAGGGGAAGACTCAAAACCCCTGACAGTGTCCCTCCAGTTCAAAGATTTCCTGGTGCGGAAGATCCTTGTAGACGCTTGGGAGTGCTGTGAATGTCCTATACTGGAAGGCATTTAACCAGATGGAGATAGACAGGAGCTCATTCATAAGGTCAGACACAGCTCTAACAAGCTTTAACAGTAGCACGACCAACGCGGATGGAATCCTTCATGTCCCAACTACAGTCCGTGCAAACGAAAAGGAGGCCACCGTGGTCATGGATTGGTTGGTGGTCAACGTCCCCAAGACCTACAATGCAATATTGGGCAGAAGGGGGGTCATGGATAGATGTAGGAAATGATACACTTCCAGTTGTTGCTCATGACATAGCCAATTGTTCTGATGCCATGGCATAAGAAGTAGATGAGGTATAGGCTATTAGACATTCAGCAAGGATTAGAGATCATGCAGCTAGGCGTAAAGAAGGCCAAAACTGATTCGAGACAACCACCAGCCATTCGAGACCAGCCAATCGAGAAGACCCAAACCAATTCAAGAACAAGTAGATTCGAGAGCCAAGCAGCCAATTCGAGAATCTCCAAGACATTTTGAGACATAACCCAATTTGGGAAGTTGCATTCCAATTCGAGATCTAATTCAACCAATTCCAGATGAAGCATACCCATTCAAAATTGAGAATTAATTTAGTTCTAGTTACTTTCTTGCCCTTCGGTATTTGTGTTTGTTTAGTTTTAGATATGGGTTTGTTAGTACTTTTCATTTTGTTTTTCTAGATTAGGGTTTATGTTTGTTTAGTTTAAAATCTTGACATTGATCAAGGGATTAATCAAAGATTTACAAAAGAAACTTTTCTTTGCCAATTTTCGGCCGCCACTTTGTTCTACGAAGTTTTCGAGTGAAAATTCTTCGTTGGCAATTCTAATTGCTTAACCACGAGCCCGATTTGCTTGTTTAATCTTGGTTCCTGAAATTCGTTTGTTGGTTGCATCTTTCCCTTCCAAATTCGAAGACTAAGCGCGATTCTAATCGCTTCTTCTTCAAATGGTATCAGAGAGAGCGTTGATTCCTGTGACTTATCATCACCAATCGAGATATCACAATGTCCGTCTGTGATGGTAATGAGTCTGACCCCTTTTTAACGACAATCTTGCAAAGAATGGAAGATGAGAGGGAAGAAAGGAGATTGCATATTGAAGAAGACAGATGGCTGCAAGAAGAAGAAAGTGCCAAAAAAAGAGTGAAAAATCATTGGGTTTGTTGAAATTCAATTTGAAATCTCTTGTGTTATTGAGCTGTTGTTGGGTAGAGATTGAATTGAGGTCGCATTGAAGTTCTATGGTGATTAAATTGTCTATTATCTATCAATTTGAAAATGAAGGGAATTGGGTTGTTGAATTCATTCATAAATGGTTCACATTTTCATTGCCCTCTAGGTGTTTGGATCCTAAGTGTTTGCTCTTTGTATTGAGTTGGTTGACCTTAATTCTTTGAAATTCTACTTCCTTGATTCTTGTTTGAATGTCTTCAATTAATCAACTAAGTAATTTGTGTGGATCAATTTGGTACTTTTGCCTATGTGATTTGCCCACTGCTCTTGTTAGGTGATTAAGAACTAGAAAGAGGAACTAGAGTGGAAAAAGGCATTAGGACTGAGATCAATAGAGCGAGAAAGAGCCAAGTGAGGTGCAATATTCCCCTGTTTTTCTTTATAGGTACATCATGACACTTCAAGATAGGGATGATCAAAGAAAGACCTTATTTCTTGCAAGATGCATCATGTTAGAGAAGATAAGTAGTTTGATGATTGATCATGAGAATGATGTGAACTTTCTAAGTCAATATGTGGTGGATAAATTGGAGCTTAAATGCGAGAGCCATAAACAACCTTATGTGTTACAAAGGACTCATGAAGGTGAAGATGTTATGTTGGACAAGCAAGTCACGATACCTTTTTCCTTATTCAAGTATTAGGATGAAGTGCTTTGTGATGTGATTCCTATGCAAGAAACTCATTTGTTGCTAGGGGAAACCTAGGCAAGGTGAAAGGGGTGCTACATATGATGATTTCAAGCACAAATGCACTTGCAAGAAGGATTTAAGAAGAGTCAATTTGAATTCATAGACACCATAAGAAATCCAAAATGATCAATTGTTGATAAGAAAATGATGGAAGAGTTCTTTGCCAAGAAAGAAGAGTCTCCAATTGAGATGAAAAATTAGAGTGAGAATGAGAGAGCAAAAGAACAAGAGAGAATAGAAAAAGGAGAGCATGAGATTGAAAAATATTTTGAGAGGCAAAAGGAGATGAAAAATGAGATTGTGATTAAAAAAGAAAATGAGTGAGCTTGAGGAAGAATTTGAGATTGAGAGAGAAGAAAAGAATGAAATTGAAAGAAAGGAAATGAGAGAAGAAAAGGAGAGCTCATATGAAAAGAAAGAGAGAATAAGAGTGCTTTAGTGAGGAACAATGAGATTTATATTCCTACTTCTAACATGGACCATTCTTTTTCAAGTGTTTCCTTGTCTAGGATGCAAGACTTTGAAGGCATAATCAAGTTGAAAGAAGTCAAGGACAACATGGTAATGAGTGAGATGTTAAAGTGGTACACTCTAATCTCTACACTTGGTGATAGTTTGTTGAATTATGAGCATGAAAACATGATTTCTAAGGCTAAGCATGATTGTGGAATTCCTTGTGATGTTCATGAGCAAGTTGCTATTTGTGAATTTCTTGGGCATGGTGATTCCTTGATTAGAGAAAGCATGTATTCTACTTCTATGAGTCCTGTGACAGCTTTTATGGATTTCAAAGTTGTTAAAGAATCATGTGTGCAAAAATATGCTTGTAGAGTTGTGAATGAAGCATGTGGAAGAAATTTGAATGTCTCTGAGAGCTTCTTGAATGAAATGCTAGATCTTAAGCTCGTTAGGGAATCATTTGTGGATGAGCATGCTTGTGATTATGAGCTTAATGTCTCTAGACAAGTCATACATTGTGGAGTTTATAAGCATTTTTATTCCTTGTTTGGTGAAAATGCTATATTCATGCCTATGGATTCTATGTGTGAATTGTTGATAAATGATAGTCATGGGAATAACTTGGAGTCACATTCTTATCAATTGAGATACTTGCTTAACTTGTTTAAGCATGACTATGGTAGAAACTTGAATGAAATTTTAAAGTTTGTCTTGGATGATCGGTTATTGTGGATATTTGATATTACCATCCTTGATTCAAATTTCTCTCTTTATACTATCAGGTGTAGATTCCTTATTGATCCCAATTGCTTGTTTATCTTATTTGAAGCCTATTTCATTGTGAATGAGAGAAGAAAGTTCAAGCTTATTGAGAAGTATTGCTTGTTGAAAATTTGTGAAGAAGCTTGTGAATTTCAAGATAATATGCCTAGAGGAGGTACTTTACATGTTCTTGAGTATTCTAAACATAATGTCTTTGAGGTGTTGAATCTTGGGAATCATGAAGTTGATTTTGAGAGATATGTAAGTCCTAGAACTGTGAATGTCTTGTTTGAAAAGCACGTCTAAGGATTACATATGAAAAAGAAGCCTATACTCATTGGAGAATACTTATCGAAATCTAGTGAAAGAGTATGTCAATGTCATGATGAGAATTTGTTCTTTAGTAATGTTGATAAGCTCAAGTTGAAGAAATCAATGAGTTTTCTATGTGTTTAATCTATATTTGGCATGATTCGTGGAACTAAATAATGTTACAGTTTGAGTTTTGTACCAAGAATAGAGATGTGTTGATATTTTGGAAATTTTTGAAATACCCCCTGTTCTTAGAAGAGAATAATGCTATCAACCTTGGTGAAAGTTTGAATCCTAGCATGTGTGAGGGCTATTTTCTTATTCATTTCACACATATGTTTAATGTTTTTGATGGAGGACATGTGTATGCCTTGTTAAGGGATTACTTCTTGAGCTTAGTGTGCATAAATTCAAGAATTGAAGTTCTTTCATATCATGCTTCATGGGGTCATGGACCAATGGGATTTAATGCCTTATTGTCATATGTTTCGAAAGATAGAAATTTGTTTCGTGGTTGTCCTAAATGGCTACTATTCCTTATCTGTTAAATTTCTTCTAAAGATAGAAATTTCTTCTTGAAGGTGACAAGGAATGCACATCTATCAAAGAGAAACCACCTCCATCAAAGCAGGGTATGGTAAGGCATTATCCACTTCTACCTTCCACGAAGGATGACTTGAAGTTACTTGTTAGGTATTCTTTTGATTCTTCAAACCATGTTAGTGATCATTCTTTTCTTTATTTAGGACTTGAAGATTCGAGGACGAATCCTTTTGAAGTGGGGGGGAATGATGGATATCCAAAGATGCTACGCTATGAGGCTATGAACATAGGCTTGTATTTCAAATACAAGTATTATATTTTGAGAAGATTGATGAAGGCTTTGACGATATCCATTCAAAATAAGGAAGAATGATTTGATTTCGAAGCCAAGCTTGAGAGGATTAAACTTGGAGATGAATCGAAAGGTTTGAACATATGGAAAGCATATTCAATTCAAGGCTTTGAGGATGATACAATGATGCATTCCCATGAAGATTATGGCTTTGGGATCAAGGGAGGACATCCACAAATGGCTTAGGAAGGAAGGAAGGAAGGAAGAAGAACCAAGAGAAACAACAATGATCATGGCTGGGAGAGAACAACCGGCGCTGTCACAGGTGAAGCAATATACGTCGGTCGAATTGAAGTAGCTTGAGCAATTTCCAGAGAAGAACTGGCATGGCCCTCGGTGGGATAACCGACATCGGTGAAAAACTGAAGACAGGCAGAAAAGAACCGGCGCCTCAACCGGTGCAATGATAGGCGCCGATTGATGGCCAATCCAGCCAAAAACGTTGCATTTTTCCTTAGGTTCACCCGATTCTTTCTTGTATTTTGCAGCTTATTTCACTTAAACATTTGGTTAAGATTAGTTTAGGGTTTTAGCACTATAAATACACTCTTTGTTTCAGCCATTAAAGGAATGAAGACTTTTAGACAAGAAAAACATAAACTTTTAGACAAGACTCTTTGTTTCCAAACACAAGATCAAATGATCTTTGTGAAGTGTTCTCAGAACTTTGTCTTTAGGGTTCTTAGTCACTAAACCTTGGGCTCTCAATCACTTTGGGAGAGGTATTAAGTTGTCCTTACAAATCAAGAGGTTGGTTGTTGTGGTTAAATCTACAAAGGTCTTCCTAATCTCCCAAAAACAAATCTTTGATGAGTAATTTTCTTTACATTGATTTGGCATGCTTGTTTGTGTGAAAATATAAGCTTCAACCTACAAGGAAATCACATCATCTTTTGGTATCAGAGCTTGGTTATCATCAAAGGTTTGGCTATCTTATTTGTTTTCTCTGTTGTTTTTAAGTTCTAAGATGATAACTTTCTTCTTTGAAAATCATATGGTCTTGTATGTGTTTGTTGTTTTGTCATATGGTCTTGTATGTGTTTGCTGTTTTGTTCCTTTTACATCTATCCTAGCATTTTCTGTGTTTGTTGTTGTGTTCCTTTAACATCTATCCTAGTATTTTCTTGTGAACCTTTTGTGTTTATGGAGTTGTTCATCTATATCTACAAAAAAAAGGAAAACAGAAAAGAAGAGTTCTTAATCTACAAAATTCAGGAAAAAAAAAAGGACAGAAATTTGAAATCTTGAAAAAGTGCTAAAAGAAGAGTGTAAAATCATTGGGTTTGTTGAACTCTCTAGTGTTATTGAGCTATTGTTGGGTAGAAATTGAATTGAAGTTCTATGGTGATTAAATTGCCTATTATCTATCAATTTGAAAATCAAGGGAATTGGGTTGTTGAATTCATTGACAAATTGGTTCACATTTTCATTAAATTCTAGGTGTTTCATAAAATGCCTCTTTGAGAATTTCTTTGGATCCCAAGTGTTTGCTCTTTGTATTGAGTTGGTTGACCTTAATTCTTTGAAACTCTACTTTCTTGATTCTTATTTGAATATCTTCAATTAATTAACTAAGTGATTTGTGTGGATCAATTTAGTACTTTTGCCTGAGTGATTTGCCACTGCTCTTGTTAGTTGATTAAGAACTAGAAAGAGGAACTAGAGTGGAAAAAGGCATTAGGAGTGAGATCAATAGAGTGAAAAAGAGCCAATGGAAAGAGTGATACACGAGTAACAAGTGAGGTGCAATATTCCCTTGTTTTTCTTTATAGGTACATCACGACACTTCAAGATGGGGATGATCAAAGAAAGACTTTGTTTCTTGCAAGATATAAACTAGAGGTTGTTGGGTGCAATATTCCCCTATTTCCAGACCTTGTTCGTCATGCTGGAGGTCGTTCCTTACTTCTGTAGACAGAAGTTGTTTAGGTTGGGTGCACTCCGATTGGCCTCGAGGTGGCCGTGAGTTTCTTTGGGAGGGCACCGGAGTACGTCCAGTGGATGTGTAATCTCCCCTGCCAGAAATCCCCTCAAGGGCTACCACCATTCGCTCTAGGAGGTCCATTGGAACTGATATCTGTGTTCTCCTAGATCTCTACAGCCTGGGGTTATTGCCATCGGCAATTAAATCAGGGTGCCCCTACTCAGGGCTCTCTTGCACAGGTGCAGGGTTTATTGGGACCCTCCGAGATGGGCTAGATTGTGATGGCCATGGTGCTTCCTATTGGGTGGCCGAGACTAGGTTATTGAGGTTCGCCAAGAGTGGGGCTTTAGGGACCATTTTGCCGGTGTGCAACTGCACGTTGTTGGCTGGTCTGCTCCAGTGCGTTGGTTGAATACGTGTTGGCTATGATTGAGTCATCAGTATTATTTATTTGTTTTGTCTAGGGAAAGAAGCTAAGCTTTTTGTCTGAATCCCCACAGATGGCTCTAGAAGTGATTGGCCTCAAAAGTGAACACCGGGCCACCTCAAAACCATGATGACGTCAATGACTGCAACCTGAGAAGAAAAGAGAGATAGTCACTGGAGGTGGGCTGTGCCCGGGGAAGAGCTCCAATGCCTCAGTTAGTATTCTGAGAGTAATCTAGTGTAATTAATTCTAAGAGAGATTATTCTCCTTGGCTATAGACTAATTATGATTTGATTATATAAAAGAAATCAATTACCTCCTCCATTAAGACTTTGCTATTATGTGATAGTAGGAAATTAGGATAGTTGTGGGATCGTGTAGAATCCCGCCAACTGCTCCTGGGATCGTGGAGTTTCCATTGGTTGGGATATCTTGCCTGTGGACTTCGAGAGTCTCGACTGTCTCTTCTGGGAGGTCGTGTCTGGTGGTCACAGGCTCATGGGGGTTACTAGGAGTCGTGCATAGTTGGTCATGGCATGGAAGATGTATGACACGAGTTGGGAGTTACCAGGTCGTACGTCGAGGTCTGCTGGTACCTCTCTCGAGCTCATTTAGGAGGTCAGTGGTAGCAAGTTGCTGCCCAACTACCCTTGATGACTTCATGAGTCTGACTTTCAGGTATTGAAAGTCGGGGCCTTGGGCTCACTTAGGTTAACTTCTGTCTGGGTCTTGCCTATTTATGTTAACATGTTCGGGGCGTACAGATTTATCCCATCATATATATATTTATATTGATGGAGAAACGTTCAAGACCCGGACGAAGAGAACCTGATCGATCCTTGATCCAGACAAAGTCAACCCAAATGGGTCGAGGTCCCAACACTTAATACTTGAAAGTCAGACTCACAAAGTCAACTAGTAAGGGTGGGCAGCAACCTGCTACCACAGACCTCCCAGGTCACTGACCTCCAAAATGAGCTCAATAGAGGTCTTACTAGGCCATGACTTTCGACCTGGTAAGCTTCAATCCATCTCATACATCTTCCATGCCACAACCAATTGTGCACGACTCTTAACAACTCCCATGATCCTATGATCACTCAGCGCGACCTCCCAAAAGAGATGATCGAGACCCTCGACGTTTAGGGGCAGGTCGCAAAGTTGGTCTAGAGGCCGGTTAGCCAGCTTGTAGCCCTCGACTGGAAATGTGAATGCCATGATATCCCGACGGAGGGAAACTCCACGATTATATGAGCAATTGGCGGGATAAGGTATGATCTCACAATTATCCTATGTGCCTATTGTCACGTAATAGAACAACCCTTATCAAAAAGGTAACTGACTACTTCTTAATATATAACGAAATAATAATCGGTCTACAGACAAGGACGTTATTTTTGAGTTAATTACATATGATTACCCTCTCAAAATACTGACTTAAGCATCGAAGCTTTTCTCCGGGCAACATCCCATTCTAGTGACCTACTTCCTTTCTTCTTACATTGCTGTCATTGACCTCGTCACGGTTTTGAGGTGACCCGGAGGTTACTCTTAAGCTCCATCATATATATATATATATATAGAAAATACTCCTTGAGTTCTATTAATTACTGAAGGGGCTCAAAAGTGAACACTGGGTCACTCCAAAACCGTGATGAGGTCAATGACTACAACCGGAGAAAAAAGTAGAGAAGGTCACGAAGGTGGGCTGTGCCCAGGGAAGAGCTCCGAAGCCTAAGTCAGTATTTTGAGAGTAATCGAGTTTAATTAATTCTCCAAAAGATTGTTGTCTTGTCCGTAGAATGATTATGATTTGATTATATAAAAGAAATTAATTACCTTTTCGATTCAGACTTAGCTATTACGTGACAGTAGGCAATTAGGATAGTTGTGAGATTTGTAGAATCCTGCCAACTGCTCCTAGAATCATGTAGTTTCCCTTGGTTGGGATATCTTGCCATTCACATCTTTGTTGAGAGCTACAAGCTCACTAATTGACCTTTAGACCAACTTCGCGACCTGTCCGTGGACATTGAGGGTCTCAACTGCCTCTTCTGGGAGGTCACGTCTAGTGGTCTCATTCTCATGGGGGTTGCTAGGACTCGTGTACAGTTTATCGTGGCATGGAAGATGTATAAAATGAGTTGGGAGTTACCAGGTCGTGGATCGAGGTCTGGCGGTACCTCTCTCAAGCTTATTTAATAGGTCGATAGTAGTAAGTCGCTACCTACCTATCTTTGTTGACCTTGTGAGTTTGACTTTCAGGTATTGAAGGTTGGGGCCTTTGGTCCACTTGGGTTGACTTCTGTCAGGATCTTGTCCATTTTTGTTGACTTGTCTGGGACGTACCGTTTCTCCCATCAATTACACTTGCTGAAACATTATAAATAGGATTTCCACAACTTCAAATCTTTGGATTCCCAGTAGCTTGAAAAATTCTTCTCTTATTATAATATTAACAAATTCAAGTTATTTTCTCTTATTTAACAAATTCAAAATTCTTGCTCGGAAAAGCATCCAGGAAAAGCCAACTCTTTGTCTACTAACTAATGCCTCAGCTCCACACGTTCCTCTATCTAAGACTAGATTAAAACGTCAATCTCAAGTACAGATCAAACGAAATATAGAATAATTCAGAATAGGAAAAAAAAAAAAATTATCCATCTACAAGTCAATTGTCAGGTCAACTATTGTTTTAGCTCCACAAATTTCTCAATCATCCATACTGCTAATTAAAACAAGATGAAAACATATAAAGATGTAAACATATTCAACCTATTCCTCGTAAACATGCTTGTAGTTATCCTATTCTTTGGAACATCAAATATGATGAGTAGTAAATTTTATAAATAAGTTAATTAATTATTGGCGCTTAGAATTTTGGATGTGGATATGTAATCTAATCAAAGGAGTTTTGAAAATGGAATAATTAAGACCAGATTATTTTATTTTTGGAAACATGCTACTAAATTTAAAAAGTAGTTATTGAGACTCCAGATTTTGATAACTTGGAGTTCACAATATGCCCGTTGAATTTTCAATTGTTTATTCCTACAAAACATAGAATTTGGTTCTCAGGGGACTTGAGAAACTGCTTCAATGCTTATCTTGGAGAAATAATTCTTGAAGTGTAAAGAGAGAAATTGAGTATGTGTATGTGTGTGTACCTTTGACATGGAGCGATGGGTCTCTTATAAGGATTTTCGTGAGATGCTTGTTAGAATCGGATTTTTATAAGTGTATGCAATTTGAATTATATA
>JAOXNR010039440.1:0-11532 GCA_028571225.1 Parsonsia alboflavescens | reverse complement strand
GGGAGGAAAAATCAATCTCTCATCTTATTAACAAAGAATTACATGCCTATATATAAAAAATCTATGATATTAAAACAATAATTGTACCAAATAGGTAACTACTAATCAATTATAATCCTCTATAGAATATAATAATTAACATAATAGTTACCAATTTTATAATATTTTAAAATATAAATGACACCAAGAAAAAACACACTGACTTTTGGCAATATATATTTGAAATTCTGCCAAGTGTCTACAGCATAAAATGGCAAGTGGTGTTTGCATTAAAAAATAAAACAGAATCAAGGTAATAAAACACAAAGGCAGGGAGGATAACTTTAGTAGATAGATTTTTTTTTTTTTTTCCCATTTTAACTGCTAACATATAAATAAATAAATATTTTTTTATATGTTAGAAGTTAAAATGGAAAAGAAAAAAAAAAAAAAAAAAAAACTAAAGGGTTTTGGTTTAGAAAACAAAAAACTTTCAACTCCTCGAAGTTTTCCCTATGGAAGAAGATTTCCTACACTATATATTCATTCAATTACAAAATTACAAAATTAATAGTCGTTTGATGAAATTGGTGTAAATGCAAAATGCTATAGCCAAGGAACAGTAAGCTGTAGATGTGGAGGTTGAAAGGATGAACTCGGAGAGCTATCGCTACTTCGGGAATCTCCTCTGCATGCATCCTGCTCCTGTCCCTGTACCTGAGCAGCAAAATGCAGATTCCAAAGAACATCCTCTATAGATGGTCTGTCAGCAGGATTCTTGAGCAAACATCTGCAGCAAATCTCAATCATTGTCTTCAATGATTCAGCTGAACATGTAATGGAAATAGCCGGATCAACTACTCTCTTTCTAGTTGCAGCATCTGCTGTTATGCTTGATTGTAGCTGCATGAACAAATTTAAAAGATTATCTACTACAGAAACTTTTGCTTGAATAATTGTGTATCACTTAATAAGTAAAAGTAATTTTAAGTAGATCTTCGATTATGATATTTGATACTATAAAAGAATAGCTTTACTTACCGATGGCATTGCAAAGCATGTTGTTGGTGTATACTACACATTTGATTATGATTATGTTTGAATCCCTATTTAAATATAAGCATTTTTATCCCTAATCTGTTAAAATTAGAAACCAAAAATGATAAAAGTATAAATAAATACACACACACAAACTAGGCCTAGCAGCAAGTGACAAATATGCTGCACATTTATCATCGGCAATACTCAAATTCAAGGATGAAATCAACCTTTAGCTTCTAATCCCACTGGCAAAAGACAAGAAATAACATATCTATTTTCTTAGGCTTACCGGTCAAGTGATGATAAGACTTTAATCCATTCTTACCAGTCAAAGGCAGAAACAAATAGAGAAATATTGTAACTGTAGCTAGTGGTTAATCATATCATATGCATTGATGTAAAGTAGAGCACTATAGTGAATATAACCTCCAGGGTGACATAATTAAGTTTAATGGAAAATGACCCTCATATATATACCTGGTCTTTGAGAATTAGTATTTCATTCTTTGAATTTGTTGGTTTTCCTGTAATGATCTCCATCAGAATTATTCCAAAATCATGAATGTATAACTTTTCTTGATGCTTGACCCTGTAAAAGCCAACATCTAGCTTATCTCCATGAAATATGCCAAAAAAGGAATCCCATTGAAAAAGAAAACTGTAAATGTAAAAGTTGCTGATAAGAAAACCTTGCCAAAAATAAAACATAGAATGCACAACCAAGTGCTTGCTAGACTGTTATGGGCCTATATAAAGACAAACCTTGTAGGTTTAGGCTCTTTAAAAGTAACAGGAGCATTCTTTTGAGCACCATCCTGTGAAATGAATATATATTAGATCATGTATTATTATGTTGGAAGAAAGAAATAAATGCATAGTCTCACTTTCAGTAATCTTATACGTACCTTTTCCATGTTCACTGTCAACAACGGAAGGTTATAGCTACTAATTTTCACAAGAAGATTCTGGTCCAATAAAATATCTGTGATTTTTAAATGGTTTGCATAGACACCAGGCACGATTCCAGTATGCAGGAACTGGATACCCTTTGCCACCCCTATAGCTGCTGATATGCGCTGTGTCCATGTAAGTCCTCGCCTTGCACATTTCTCTAACAAATAACATGGAAATCTTTTTAAAGCTGTGAAATTCCTGAGAAATGTCACACTAACTAAAACTAAATTTAAAGTAACCAGTCTCTAATTTTGTTTCATATATAAAACCAATTCTTAATGCAATTACTTCCAGAATCAACTAGTTGTTAGACTTCACTGTCTAGGTCATGGACCAAGTTAAGATATGAAGTCTAGAAAAGTTAAAGATTTTACATATATGAAAGATTGTAGACAAATAGGTGTAGTGGTCTAAATGTCATAGTGTTCATGAGATTGTGATTTGAATATACTAAAGCAAGAATCATAATAATTCATTACCAGAAGTCCATCTCCTTAAGTTTCCGTTGGACATGTATTCAAAGATAAGGAATATTCGGCTCAAACTTGAATCATCCAAGTAATACTCAAAGCAGTGCCCAAGAGCACTAACCAAATGATGATGCCTGAGTTTTGATATCATTTCAGTGTGCTGCATAAGATTTTGTGTTGGGTGGCATCTTTTCATTTTCAGGCATCTTATAGCAACAAAGGAGCCATCTCGCAACTTTCCTCTGTACATCTGAGCCTATAATAAGATAAAATTAATCATTATTCACACAGGGCAATCTATAGCTTTAGACTAAGTCAAAAAATTTATCAAAAACTCAAAATATTTCGTAAATGATTTATTTGGGTACCTAAAAAGCAAATTGACCTATCACTCAAAATTTATTAGCAGGGAAACAAGCATTATGCATCGTGAGTTTGAAAGATAAAGAGATTGTATATGCATGCAAATAGTGTACACAAACACTTGAGACAGAAATTCAACAAAACTATGAAACAGTCAAACAAAAGAAAAAATTAACAATCAAATGCAAGATTTGTGAGACAAACTATACCTCTGAAATCAAATTTCCCACTGTTCCATATGATCAGATCAACAGAATAAAAGCATGCCAAAACATTGAATATAATCCCTTGCATACCTGCCCATGGGATCCTTCACTCAAGAAGGATGATGTATCAAAGTTGTTGGTTGCTTCTTCTAGTTCCTCCAGTGAAAATGTTCGATATGCTGGAAGGCCATGTGCTTCTAGATTCATTGCTTGAGTTATGTATCCTGCACAATCAATTTTCTAATTAATTATAATAACCATAGAGAGAATAGTTTTTTTTTTTTGGTTCTGATTAATTATTTTTCAGTTCAACAAATATTAAATGCAGAAGTTTACAGAACATTTGTTCCTTCTCATATGGAAGGAATTGGTAGGAGAGGGATGAAGGAACTGAGAACACAACAAATTGAATGCTATTTTCTCATTCTCTAGCTGGAAAAGTCAATTGAAGTACAAATTAAAATTCCTATTGCCAGAAGTTGCTTCTGAAAATTACAAATGCTAAACCCAAGTAATACCATGGCTGAGGTCTTCTTCTCCCTAGAGAGAACGAGGGAATCACAAATTCGAAGAACATCAAAACCCTTTCAGGAAGACAAGGCCATAGTTAAACATAGGGGCAAATGCATTGAACCTCTTTGGAAAAACATTTGGTGAATAATGAGTGTGTGAGCAATAGCATGGAAAAATAACTAATTTTAAAGCAGCAGTGCAATGGGATTGTTAGTGAACAGCTGAAGATATAATTTGAACCCAATGAGAGGAACTGTACTTATGACAAACAATTCAAAATAGAAATGAACCAATCTTGGCCTAGACACATAAAATTTGTTCATGAACTCAGCCAAAATAAAACCAAAAGTCAAGAAACTAAAAAATTACCGAGTACTATAAATAGTGCCTTAACAGGTGATAACCATTATAAATTATCATATATTATTATCTCACTCCACCAAATTCCAGTTCATAGAAAGGAACAGAAAACTTACTCGTATCAGAAAGTATTTTTGAAGTGTATACAATTGATGCATCTTCTTCGATAATTCTTATTGGCATCTTAGTTGGTGCCTCCTTGGCAAGAAACTTTCTGACAATAATGAGGATTAAACCAACAAGTAGAATTCCCCCAACAACACTAGCCAATATGCTCAAATCATTAACAGTTTTTGAAGCTTGTTTTCGTCTGTTGGAATGAGAAAGTATTCCCACAGCTAAAGCTTGGTTCTGACAAAAGGAAAATGGGTTCTGACTTTGATCTCCGGTCACCAAACAATTTCCAGCATATTTGACCAAGTTCTTCAGAGAGTGTAGACAGCTTGGCAAAGTTCCAGTCAACAGATTAGCTGACAAATTCACAAATTTGAGTTCATGGGAACAAACCAAGTCCTCCGAAAGCATTCCAGTAAATCTGTTTGAGGCAATGTTCAGATAAGTAACTGAAGGCATGGATAACAGAAATGTTGGAAATGGTGCTACAAATCTGTTGGAAGAAATATCAAGGTGTTGCAGCTGATAAAAAGAATGAACACTTTCTGGAATGTGGTAGGAAAATTTGTTCATCCTCAGAACAAGTCTTACAATTTTGCTAGTAACTAGAGGGAATTGAGGACCAAGAGAATTGTCTTCCAGGTCAAGCACCTGAAGGTTTTCCACAATCCTAAGATCAGGGACTTCTCCGGAAAAGTTGTTATTTGAAAGGGCAAGGACTCTGAGGTTTTCCATATTCCCAAGTGAATCTGGCAAAGGTCCACTGAAGGAATTGTTTTTCAGACTTAATACTGACAAAACAGAAAGTGAAGTTAGCCCATTTGGAAGCCTGCCATCAAATATATTGTTATCAAGGATGAGAGTTTGGAGTTGTGTCAGTGAGGAAACTTGCGGGGGTATATCACCATTCAAGACGTTTGAACTTAAATCAAGTATTTCGAGAGATGAAAGGCGGGAAATCTTGCTCGGCAATGGTCCCCATAAACCAAGAGAAACAAGTTTTAGGACCTTTAAATTTGGGAGCTTGACGAGTGTTGTGATAAAGGAATCAGAGGAAAAATTGTTGGAAAGGCGAGGTGTATCCTTCCTCCCAATGATTATCAACTGAGTTATGCTTTCATCATAGCACACTACTGTGAGAGATGAACTTGGTTGTAAATTGCAGAAATCCGTATCATTTCTCCAGCCACCCAAAAGTGATGGAAAATTCAACAGGTATTGAATTCTCAACAAGGTCTGTGCCTGAGATGATTGCTTTGTTGTTTCTGAGTAACTGACTGAGATTGATAGCATAAGAAATGCTAGAAATACAGTATGGCCTAATGTTTCCCCCATCACCTGAAAAAGAAAAATACGAAACTGCCCTAAACGACTAGCTACACACACCAATAGAAAAATAAAAATCATATGTATGTATCAGAGCTTCAAGAATTCCTGAAGCAGTCAACAAATCAGTAATCTCCAAATATCCTAGAATTGGAAAAGAGAAAAATTGAAGAAATCTAGAAACGTCATGTATAATTAAATCAGGTTATGCAGCTAAAATTGTCGGTCCTGCAGGAATAAATAAGCTAAAGCAAAAATATGAAATCGGATTACCCTGACTTTTCCTTGAAATGAACAACGGAAGAATCAAAACTTTGAAAATCAAGAAAGGCTTTACAGAACAGCAACCAAGTAAAATCCCACTGTCTCCTTCTAGTTAAGCATGTGAATCCCAGAAGATTAATAATTTTCAATAGAGAGAACAAACAGTTTAACCTTCAAATGAAGTAAAATCCTCAACAGCAGACAGTATGTAACTTATGAATAAAGCATTCAAAATATCACCTACCCGTTCATCTTCCTAACATTAAATGGGCAAAAAAGAAATCCCTTAACATTCAATTTATCCCTCTGCCCACAAAGTCAGAACAAACTTGTCTAATCTTGTTAGACCTGGATTGGAGGGTAATCTTCCCAGAAGACCTGTTATAGCCCAAAAAAAAAAAGAAAAAAACAGTGCTATAGCTACACTACAATTCACAATGAAGACGAAGAGAAGAAGATTACTTGAGAGTTTTCTGTCTTTGCTGTGCGGAGGAGGACCTGGTGTTTCTGAACTACTAGTAGTATATGGCTAGCTTTTGAAGCTTTTAAGAAAGAAAACGACCCAGTTGGAAATGGAATGAAAAAAGAAAAACAAAGATTAGATTCTTCAGTCATTCTTGCAGAAACTTTATTCTCTTTTGACTCAAAGTAGTATTACTATTATTAATGCTGCAATTGGTTCTACGTTTGATCTTTAATTAGTTACTACACTACACCAGAAGTAGAAAGCAAAGGAAAGGAGAACAGCCCAGCTTTTTGAAACTCTTTATTCTATGCTAAATTTTAAGGGAAATCGAAAAGGCCACGAGGTTTGTGCTGTGCTCGACAGCTGGTACTGCCACCCTTTAGCTTTCCGTGGTTGCACAGTTTTGGGGCTTTTACCTGGTCAGGTCCATTTTTGAAACGGAGCCCGAAATCGGATCTATTCTTAAATGTCATTTCCCTTGTGGTTGTGGGACATTTGGTAAATGCATCACATTTTAAACGTAATCCGCCCCTGCTCCATTTCTCCGAACAATCTATCCAATATTTAAAGAAAAAAAACATATTTTTTTGAAAAAAATCTGTGGACTTCAGAGACTCTCTCCGTCCATTGTTAATTTCGCCCCCAGGGCATAGACGAGTTGGTAAGGTTGACGTGACGTTTGGTTAACTCCAATGACAGGCGTAGATTCAAAACCCATCGGGAGTAGGACGTAAGCTCTAAACGTTGGTTCTGCCAACGGCCATTGTCCCCCGTTGCGTCCTCTCCGTCAGTCCTCTGCCCTCTCGTGCACATCCCTCGATTTATCCCCACTGGCACAAGGGGCCTTTGTGCCTGTTTCGCCCGTAAGGAACTTTCCCGGAAATCAAAGTATTTAATGAAAAAAGATTTGTTGAAAATCCTTTGTTTTTAGAAAAAAAACCTATGGAGTTGTATAACCAAATGCGACCTTCTGTAAAAGCCAACATCATTCAACCCCTACTTTCTCAAACACGCCCTTTCTCCCATCTGCAAATCGCATCCCCTTTCTTCCCCATTCAAACCCTAATTTCCTTCATCCATCTTCACTGTCGCCTTGCAACTTCGATTCAAACCCCCACACATAGAGACCTTCGAACTAGGCGGATCGAGCACTGTTGGGCTGCTAACCACACCCCACACCTTCGAACAAACCCAATCGAGCACCACTGAGGACCACTTTTGCTCAACCGGTCAGTTCGGAATTCGTTTTCTTCAACGGAAGGAGGATTTGACGGCGGCGCTGGGGTCCCGACATCAGGCACTTTAACGAAGGGAGCTCATCTCTATAATTGTTTCTCATTCAATTATCGAACTTAACTTGTAACGAACACTCGATTTCCATTTGAATTTCGTTTATGGGTTTTTTCCGTTATTTGAGTTGAATCATTGCAGTTGTGAGAGTTTTCATTGTCGAATTGCATGATTTGGTTGAATTGGGCATTACTTGATTTAGTTGGACTACTTGAGTTGCATTGCTTGTTCAGTGGAATTATTTGTTGAGTCGAAGGTGTGTAAAATGATTCAGTTCCGTAGCTTGTTTGAATTTGAGAAATGTGTACACTTTTTTGGGTGGGTAGCGTTATCTCCTTGATTGTCATCAGTATGCAGTATCATTAATGCAGACGTAAGTCACTTTTGACCCATTTGTCCACAAAGATATTTTTCCTTCTTGTCTTTAACCTCAGAATGCAATTCAATGCCTAATTAAGTTTCATATTGCAATTGCCTTGATTAACCTGCATATGCTAAAGGGTTTGTTCTTCGTAGGAATATTCCACACTGTCATAGAGGTATATTAGGGGACTCATTTCCAAGGCTTTTACCATATTTTCTTTCACTCTAATATGGATTTTCTGTTTCTTTTATTAATCTTTTCTGCTTCTTGGTCTTTTACATTTTATTGTGTAACAATGTTACATGTCACAACTTCTTTCAGTTATATACATATGAAAGCTGTCAAATCCACACTTTTATTGCTGCAACTTATAGAAGAAGCAAGAAAAAGAGAAAAGGTAGAAAGGATAATTGTTTAGTGACAGATCTTGACAAATTAAAACCATTTCAGATGCTCAGTTCAAACATAGTAAACGGAACATCATTTCAGTATGTTAATCTACTGCAAGATCCTTCTTGCTTGCAGCACATACATATCCCAAACCTCAGTCTCTCCAGCTTTTATTATTTTTTGATTTATTGTTTGATCCTGTGCCAGGGGATTAACTCCAAGACTGTTGCTGTACGTGACACGAGGAGCACTCTTTTCTGCATCATAGGAATCCTTTAAGAAGTTGTTCAACTGGGATATCTCAGAAGCCAAGAAGGTTCAAGTAGTTTCATGTAAAAATACTAAGGTGGATAGTTCAGCATATCATCTTGACCAACACCAGGACCTCTTATTCATGTTAGTTAACTTAAAAAAAGGCCTTTGTTTCTGATGGTTCTGACTGGGCTCTCATTGTATTAGTTCAGCAAAGGAAAATTTGATGTTTAAATGTATGATGAGTATCGGAGATTGGGATTTCATTGTTTGATGAGTAAAAATGCACTTGTTCAATTAGAGGAAAAAAATTGCCCCTTTACCGGGAAGAAGAACCAACAATTAGCAAGTGCAAAACAACAATTATCAATGGTACTAAAAGCACAGCAACATTTGTATGCTGATTGACATGCAAGAGGAATAAGGCATAATCTAAGTTGGTGGACTAATGAAACTGAGTGATTGTCCCTTATGGTGAGGACTGATACTGCCATGCTCCACCGTTGGTAAATATGATTACCTTTTAATTCCGGAAACTTAGAAGTACCATCAATAGACAGGCATTTTTCCCCACAAACATAAAGCGGTTTCCAATATTTTGAATCTCCTCAATTTGCATTGAGCAAAATTAACTTTCATAACTATGAATCCATATGTTTCAACCACCTTGATATGAAAGACATCCACATCTCTTTTCAGTACCAAACGTATAAGATAATCTTGAAACTACTAACAAACTGTCCATGGACTCCATTACATAGCACCAGCAATTAGAGAGGTCGAAGTAGTCACCGTTTGCACCGGCAAGTATCTTGAGAACTGGAGAAAAGGTTTTGAGACATCAAAAGCAGCTAGAAAACCCCTTATCCAAATAAATAAATAAATGAATAATTTAGTGATTGTTGCATTTGAGTCATGAGACTCGAACTCGATGGGTATTTTTCTGAAAGAAAAATGGTTTTAGAGGTCCTGCACTCAAAAAAATCTTTTTTTTTTGGACAATGTTAATATCAGATGGACTGCGCCTAGGATTCAGTGTTTTTTATTTTTTAATTTTTATTTATAAAAAAGGGGTTTAGGAGGTAGTGCATTTGACAAATGCACCACCTTTAAAAAAAGGTTTTTTAAAAATATTGGACAGATTGACCAGAGAGATGGAGTAGCGTGTGGACAGAATGCATTTGCGATATGGTGCATTTGCCAAATGTACCATGCCCATGGGGGAAATGAGATTTAAAAATGGATCCATTTTAAAAACAAACCTAGACTGGGTAAAAGCCCCACAACTTTGGCCTTTTGGACTTAACTCGTACCCCATCATTTTCTTCCTTTTCCGGGCCATTGTATGATACCCCTTGAATTTACCATCCTATGTGTTATAAATGGGAGAAACGGATATGACTTGGACGAAGTCAACCTAAACGGGCATGACCCGAACAAAGTCAGCCCAAATGGGCTCAGGGCCCCAACCCTCAATATCTGAAAGTCAGACTCACAAAGTCAACGAGGAAAAGTGGTAATGACCTGCTATCACCGACCTCCCAAATGAGCTTAGCAAAGGTCTTATCGGGGCATGACCTTCGACCTAGTAAGTACCAATGCGTCTCATTCATCTTCCATGCCTCGACCAATTGTGTGCAACTCTTAACATCTCCCATGAACCTAAGGTCACTCGGCATGACCTCCTAGAAGAGATAATCGAGACCCTCGACGTCCACGAGCAGGTCACGAAGTTGGCCTGGAGATCGGTTAAAGACGTGAATGGCAAGATATCCCAACTAAGGGAAACTCCATGATTCTAGGAGCAATTAACGGGATAACGTATGATCCCACAATTATTCTAATTGCCTACGGTCACGTAATAGATGAGCCCTAATCGAAGAGGTAACTCAACTTCTTCCAAATATTTAATCAGATAATAATCAGTCTATGGACAAGGATAGTGTTTTTTTGGAGTTAATTATACAAGATTACTCTCAGAATACTGACTTAGGCATTGGAGCTCTTCCCTAGGCGATAGCCCACTCCGATGACCTGTGTCTTTGCTTCTTAGGTTGCTATCATTGACATCATCACGGTTTCGTAATGATCTGGAGGTTACTCTTGAGCTCCATCACTTCTTGGCATCGTTTGTGAGAAGAACATACAAAAGGCCTAACTCGGAAATAGAATCTAAAGATTCGTTCTTGCTCATAAACTTGCAAAACAAGAAACGAAAATAAAACCTGATCCAATTTTCCTTCTAATCAAACTTCAACGCAAGTGGTTAGAAGATGAAAACTAAAATCAAGAGAAAATGAATTTTCAAAGTAGTCGAAAATTGCAAAGCTGAAAAGAGGCAACTTTAATTCATCCAAACTGTCTGAAAAACAATTAGTCGTAAACAAAATTTAAAGGCAAAACAAAACCTAACACTAATCGGAAAGGAAAAGTAAAGCAATTGCAACCCCTAGAAAAACAGTAAATTACGAAATTGTCAATAAAAATAATAAAATTATGACAATGCCACTGAAAATAAAAAATTGCCCAAAACACCATCAAAACGACTTCGGATGGCTGAAAAATGCCTTGCATCACAATATAGTAGTGTCTTTGGTTGGTTGGGCCGTTTTGGGTCACCCAGTCAGATTTCAGCCCGATCTGAGCTTGTTTCAGTCGCCTCGGGAATCATGCCCGGCATCAATTCGGTGTTTCAAACAACTCCCGTCCTCTTCTTCAAACGTTCTGAACGCCGTGGAGCTGATTGTGGAGCCGAAACTTGCTTTGAATCACCTTGATCAGCAACCAGCTCTGCTTCAGGCTCCCCCTCCTGAACGGAGCTTGTCCTCAAGGCGATTTAGATGCAGGGCAAGTTTCGGTTCCATGATCAGCTCCACGTCGTTCAGAACATTTTTTAAGAAAATGATGGGAGCTATTTGAAACATCGAATTGATGCCGGGCACGATTCTCAAGGTGACTAAAACGAACTCGGATCGGGCTAAAATTTGACTGGGTGACCCGGAAGGCCTTTTTTGGCTATTCGGAGTCGTTTTGATGGTGTTTTGGGTAATTTTCTATTTTCAGTGGCATTGTCGTAATTTTATAGTTTTTAGTGATAATTTCATAATTTACTATTTTTCTAGGGGTTTTTTTTGCAATTTCTTTACTTTTCCTTTCTGATTAGGGTTAGGTTTTGTTTTG
>JAOXNR010039429.1:0-20364 GCA_028571225.1 Parsonsia alboflavescens | reverse complement strand
AGGTTGAATGTAAATTTAGAGGGTATTGGAGTTTGAGCATTGAGTTTCTATATCGAGAGTTTGTAAGTAAAGTATTCGAGTGTTTTTCAGTTTTCCTCAACTAAATTCAGTAAAAATATTACAAAGGACTTAGTTGATGGAAACTAAATTTTAAAGTAATTGTACTACGATTTGGATTTGAAATTCCAATAATGTAATAGTATAATAGTTTGAAGTCCGAAATGTAATATAAATAGGTTGAATGTAAATTTTAAGGGCATCGACGTTTGAAGATTAACTTTCTATATTAAGAGTTTGTAAGAAAAGTCTTTGAGTGTTTTTCAGTTTCCGTCAACTAAATCCTTTGTAATATTTATACTAAATTTAGTTGAGGAAAACTAAAAAACACTCGAAGACTTTGCTTACAAACTCTCAATATAAAAACTCAATCTTCAAACTACAATGCCCTCTAGATTTACATTCAATCTATTTATAATACATTTCGAACTTCAAACTTTAATAATATTACATTATTGGATTTTCAAACCCGAATCCTGGTACAATTATTTTTACTTCACTCGTCTTTGCTTTTGCTTACCATCATTATCTAATTTGCTGTAATTTTGTTGTCTTTCACTCATCATCTTCAGTGGAGCTGTCAGATCTCACTTTATCTCTTTTGTTAGGTATTGAACATGCTGAACAAATTCCTTTATGGTGTTTCCTTAGCTGGCACAACTTTCTCTGAACTTGTGGACTTGATGTTTTTTATTTGATTTTCATTTTTCATAATTTGTCATAAGGAAAGATTATGTTAAGTTCAATAAAAAATGAGTAGAAAGATTCCCGAGGACAAATAGAAGACTCCACAAGCTCAAAGGAAGTTGTGCCAGCTAAGATAATAAAATAAATTAACTTGTTCAGCATGTTCAATATGCAAGCAAAAAGATAAAGTGAGGTCTGACAACTATACTGATGATGATGAGTGAAAGACAACAAATTGGATATGGATGCTGAGTAAAAGTAAAGATGTAGGGAAAAAAAGATTTGATATAAAGTAAAAATAATTGTTCTAAGATTTAGATTTGAAATCCAAATAATATAAAAGTATTAAACGTTGAAGTTCGAAATGTATTATAAATAGGTTGAATGTAAATCTAGAGGGCATTGTAGTTTGAAAATTGAGTTTCTATATTGAGACTTTGTAAGAAAATTCTTTGAGTGTTTTTCAGTTTTTGTAAGCTAAGTCCTTTGTATATTTCTATTGAATATAGTTGAGGAAAACTTAAAAACACTCAAAGACTTTTCTTAGAAACTTTCAATATAGAACATCAATCTTCAAACACCGATGCCCTCTAGATTTGCATTCAACCTATTTATAATACATTTCGCACTTCATACTTTGATACTATTACATTATTAGATTTTCAAATTTGAGTTTTAGTACAATTATTTTTTCTTTATGTCAAATCTTCTTTTTTCACGCATCTTTGCTTTTGCACAGTATCCTTTTCAAGTTAGCTGTAATTTTTTTTTTCTTTCTTTCGTCATCATCAATGCAGTTGTTAGATCTCACTTTATCTTTTCCTTCCATATTGAACACGCGAAGAATGTTTCTTTGTTGTGTTGCCTTAGCTGGCACAACTTCCTTCGAGCTTGTGGACTTGATTTTATTTTTCCATTATCAACTATGCTCGTCTTCATCCTCAAGAATCTTTTTGCTTGTTTTCATCGAACTTAACACAATCTTTAACGAGGACAAATTAAAAAAAACGAAGATCAAATAAAAAAATATATTCAAGTCCCGAAGCTTAGGGAAAAGATGTATTAATTAACACAACATAATAAAGGAACTTGTTCAAATGTTCAATAAGCAATGGAAAATATAAAGTGAGATTGGACAGCTCCAATGATGTTAATGAGTGAAACATTACAAAAATTGCAGCAAATTAAATATGGATGCTGAGCAAAAGCAAAGATGCATGGAAAAAGAAGATTCGACATAAAGTAAAAGTAATTATAGTAAGATTCATATTTGAAAATCGAATCATGTAACAGTATTAAAGCCTGATGTCCAGAATGTATCATAAATACTTTGAATGTAAATTTTGAGGCTATCGACGCTTGAAGATTAACTTTCTATATTGAGAGTTTGTATGAAAATTTTTTGAGTGTTTTTCAGTTTCTATCAACTAAATACTTTTTTGAAATACTTTTACTAAATTTTTTGAGTGTTTTTTGAAATACTTTTACTAAATTTAGTTGAGGAAAAGTTAAAAACACTTAAAGACTTTTCTTACAAACTCTCAATATAGAAACTCAATCTTCAAACTCCAATACCCTATACATTTACATTCAATCTATTTATGGTACATTTCGGACTGCAAACTTTAATAATATTACATTATTGGATTTTCATACCTGAATCTTGGTACAATTATTTTTACTTTATGTCAAATCTTCTTGCTTAGAATCATTATCTAATTTGCTGTAATTTTGTCATTTTCCACTCATCATCTTCGATGGAGCTATCAGATCTCACTTTATCTCTTTCGTTGCGTTTTTAACAAGCTGTACAAATTCCTTTATTATGTTGCCTTACCTGGCACAACTTTCTATAAACTTGTGGACTTGATTTTTTTTTCTTTTATTTGATTTTCATTTCTCATAATTTGTCATAAGGAAAGATTATGTTATGTTGGATGAAAAGCGAGCAAAAAGATTCTGAAGGACAAATAGAAGACTAGTAGATAATGGACAAATAAAATCAAGTCCACAAGCTCAAAGGAAGTTGTGCCAGCTATGGTAACAGAATAAAGGAACTTGTTCAACCTGTTTAATATGCAAGCAAAAGATAAAGTGAGATTTGACAACTCCACTAGTGAATATGAGTGAAAGACGACAAAAATACAACAAACTAGATACAGATGTTGAGCAAAAGCCAAGATGCATGGAAAAATAAGATTTGATATAAAGCAAACATAATTGTACTAAGATTAGGACTTGAAAATCTGATAACGTAATAGTACTAATGTTTGAAGTTCAGAATGTATTATAAATTGGTTGAATGTAAATCTACAGGGTATCGCAGTTAGAAGATTGAGTTTCTATATTGAGAGTTTGTAAGAAAATTCTTTGAGTGCTTTTCAGTTTTCGCAAACTAAGCCCTTTGTAATTTTTCTATTGAATTTAGTTGAGGAAAACGGAAAACACACTCAAAGACTTTTCTTAGAAACTCTCAATATAGAAGATCAATCTTCAAACACCGGTGCCCTCTATATTTTCATTCAACCTATTTTAAATACATTTCGGACTTCAAACTTTGATACTATTACATTATTAGATTTTCAAATTTGAATTTTAATACAATTATTTTTACTTTATGTCAAATCTTCTTTTTTCACATCTTTGCTTTTGCTCAGCATTCGTATCAAGTTTGCTGTAATTTTGTTTTCTTTCATTCATCATCATCAATGGAACTATTAGATTTCATTTTATCTTCTTCTTTGCTTATTGAACATGCAGAGAAAGTTCCTTGTTGTGTTGCCTTAGCTGGCACAGCTTCCTTGGAGCTTGTCAACTTAATATTATTTGTCCATTATCTGCTAGTCTCATCTTTGTCCTCAGAATCTTTCTGCTCATTTTCATCGAACTTAACACAATCTTTCTTGAAGACAAATTAAGAAAAATGCAGATCAAATAAATTTTTTTTTAAAAAAAAATCAAGTCCCCAAGCTCAGAGAAAAGATGACCCAACTAACACATCATAATAAAGGAACTTGTTCAGCATGTTCAATAAGCAAAGAGAAAGATAAAGTGAGACTGGACATCTCCAATGATGATGATGCATGAAAGACTACAAAATTATAGCAAATTAAATATGGATGCTGAGCAGAAGCAAAGATGCATGGAAAATGAAGATTTGACATAAAGTAAAAGTAATTGTATTAAGATTCGGCTTTGAAAATCCAATAATGTAATAGTATTAAAATTTGAAGTCTGCTATGTATTATAAATTGGTTGAATGTAAATCTATAGGACATCAAAGCTTGAAGATTGAGTTTCTATATTGAGAGTTTGTAAGAAAATTCTTTGAGTGTTTTTCAGTTTTTGTAAACTAAGTCCTTTGTAATATTTCTATTGAATTTGGTTGAGGAAAATTGAAAAACATTCAAAGACATTTCTTAGAAACTCTCAATGTAGAAGATCAAGCTTCAAACACTGATACCCTCAAAACTTCAAACACCGAACAATTACATTGAACATATTTATAATACATTTCATACTTCAAACTTTGATACTATTACATTATTAGTTTTTCTAATCTGAATCTTAGTACAATTATCTTTATTTTATTTCAAATCTTCTTTTTTCACGCATCTTTGCTTTTGCTCAGCATCCTTATCAAGTTTACTGTAATTTTATTTTCTTTCACTCATCATCGTCAATTGAGATGTCAGATCTCACTCTATCTGTTTCCATGCATATTGAACACGCTGAAAAAGTTCCTTTATTGTGTGCAACTTCCTTTGAGCTTTTGGACTTGATTTTTTTTGTCCATTATCCACAAGTCTCATCTTTGTCCTCAGGAATCTTTCTGCACGTTTTCATCGAACTTTACAATTGAGGACAAATTACCAAAAACATAGATCAAATAAAAAAAAGGAATCAAGTCTGCAAGCTTAGAGAAAAAAGGTCCCAGCTAATACAACTTAATAAAGGAACCTGTTCAGCATGTTCAATAAGCAAGGAAATGATGATAATGAGTGAAAAGACTACAAAATAAGCAAGGAAATGATGAGAATGAGTGAAAAGACTATGAAATTACAGCAAATTAAATATGGATGTTGAGCAAAAGCAAAGATGCATGAAAAAGAAGATTCGACATAAAGTAAAAGTAATTGTACTAAGGTTCGGATTTTTAAAATCCAATAATGTAACAGTATTAAAAGTTTGAAGTCTGGAATGTATTATAAATATGTTAAATGTAAATTTTGAGGCCATCAGTGTTTGAAGATTGACTTTCCATATTGAGAGTTTGTAAGAAAAGTCTTTGAGTGTTTTTCAGTTTCCGTCAACTAAGTCCTTTGTAATATTTTTACTGAATTTAGTTGAGGAAATTAGGAAAAACACTCAAAAGACTTTTTCTTAAAAACTCTCATTATAGAAACTCAATCTTCAAACTCCAATACCCTCTAGATTTACATTCAACCTATTTATAATACATTTCGGACTTCAAACTTTAATACTATTAAATTATTGGATTTTCAAATTTGAATTTTAGTACAATTATTTTTACTTTGTGTCAAATCTTCTTTTTTAAGTCATGTTTGCTTTTGCTTAGCATCATTATCTAATTTGCTGCAATTTTGTCATCTTTCACTCACCATCGTTGGTGGAGCTGTTAGATCTCACTTTATCTCTTTCGTTGCGTATTGAACACTCTGAACAAGTTCCTTTATTGTGTTGTCTTAGCTAGCACAACTTTCTTTGAACTTGTGGACTTGATTTTTTTCTTTATTTGATTTTCATTTTTCATAATTTGCCATCAAGAAAGATTATGTTAAGTTCGATGAAAAATGAGGAGAAATATTCCTAATGACAAATAGAAGACTAGCAAATAAAGGATAAATGAAATCAAGTCCATGAGCTCAAAGGAAGTTGTGCCAGTTAACGTAACAGAACAAAGGAACTTGTTCAGGGTGTTGAATACGCAAGCAAAAAGATAAAGTGTGATCTGATAGCTCCACTGATGATGATGAGTGAAAGTCGACAAAAATACAGCAAATTAGATATGGTTGCTGAGCAATGCAAAGAAGCATGGAGAAAGAAGATTCGATAGAAAGTAAAAATAATTGTACTAGGATTCGGATTTGAAAATTCAAAAATGCTATAGTATTAAAATTTGAAGTCCGGAATGTATTACAAATGGTTGAATGCAAATCTACAGGACATCACAGTTTGAAGATTGAGTTTCTATATTGAGAGTTTGTAAGATAATTCTTTGAGTGTTGTTTAGTTTTTCGTAAACTAAGTGCTTTGTAATATTTCTATTGAATTTAGTTGAAGAAAACTGAAAAACACTCAGACATTTCTTAGAAACTCTTAATGTAGAAGATCAAACTTCAAACTAAAATACCCTCTAGATTTACATTCAACATATTTATAATACATTTCGACCTTCAAACTCTAATACTAATACATAATTAGATTTTTCAAATCTGAATCTTAGAACAATTATCTTTATTTTATCTCAAATCTTCATTTTCATGCATCTTTGCTCTTGCTCAGCATCGTTATCAAGTTTGCTGTAATTTTGATTTCTTTCACTCATCATCATCAATGGAGCTGTCAGATCTCACTTCATCATTTTCCTTGCATATTGAGCAAGCTGAGAAAGTTCCTTTATTCTATTGCAACTTCCTTTGAGCTTGTGGACTTGATTTTATTTGTCCATTATTTACTAGTCTCATCTTTGTCCTCAGGAATCTTTCTGCACGTGTTCATCAAACTTAACACAATCTTTCCCGAGGACAGATTATGAAAAAGTTAGATTAAATAAAAAAAAAAAAAAGAATCAAGTTTGCATGCTCAAAGAAAAGAGGTCCTCGCTAATACAACATAATAAAGGAACTTGTTCAACATGCTCACTCAATAAGCAAGGAAAAAGATAAAGTAAGAACGAAAAGCTCTAATGATGATAATGAGTGAAAGAATACAAAATAACAGCAAATTAAATATGGATGCTGAGCAAAAGCAAAGATGCATGGAAAAGGAAAATTTTACATAAAGTAAAAGTAATTGTACTAAGATTCGGATTTTAAAATCCAATAATGTGATAGTATTAAAGCTTGAAGTCCGGAATATATTATAAATAAGTTAAATTTAACTTTTGAGTTCATCAGCGTTTGAAGATTGACTTTCCATATTGAGAGTTTGTAAGAAAAGTCTTTGAGTGTTTTTCAGTTTCCGTCAACTAAGCCCTTTGTAATACTTTTATTGAATTTAGTTGAGGAAAACTGAAAAACACACGAAAACTTTTCTTACAAACTCTCATTATTAAAACTCACTCTTCAAAGTCCAACACCCTTTAGATTTTCATTCAACCTATTTATAATACATTTTAGTCTTCAAACTTTAATACTATTACATTATTGGATTTTCAAATCCGAATCTTAGTATAATTTTTTCTACTTTATGTCAAATCTATACTTTTTTCCACTCATCTTGGCTTTTGCATAGCATCAGTATCTAATTTTCTGTAATTTTGCATAGCACCATTATCTAATTTTCTGTAATTCTATCAGATCTCACTTTATCTCTTTTGTTACCTATTGAACACTCAGAACAAGTTCCTTTATTGTGTTGCGTTAGTTGGCACTTGTTCAGCGTGTTCAATAAGCAATGAAAAAGATAAAGTGAGATCTGACAGTTCCAATGATGATGATGAGTGAAAGAATTCAAAATTACAACAAATTGCCTTTGGCTGTTGAGCAAAAGCAAAGATGAAAGGAAAAAGATGATTTGACATAAAGTAAAAGTAATTGTACTAATATTCGGATTTGATAATCAAATAAAGTAACAGTATTAAAGCTTGAAGTCTAGAATGTATTATAAATAGGTTGAATGTAAGTTTTGAGGGCATCGGGGTTTGAAGATTGACTTCCTATACTAAGTGTTTGTAAGAAAAGTCTTTGAGTGTTTTTCAGTTTCCGTCAACTAAGTCCTTTGAAATATTTTTACTGAATTTAGTTGAGGAAAACTGAAAAACACTTGAAGAATTTCATACAAACTCTCAATATAGAAACTCAATCTTAAAACTCCGATACCTCTAGATTACATTCAACCTATTTATAATAAATTTGGGACTTCAAACTTTAATACTCTTATATTATTGGATTTTCAAATCCGAATCTTAGTACAATTATTTTTACTTTATCTCAAATCTTCTTTTTCCATTCATCATTGCTTCTGCATAGCATTATTATCTAATTTGTTGTAACTTTCTCGTCTTTCACTCATCATCTTCAGTTGAGCTGTCAGATCTCACTTTATCTCTTTCGTTGTATATTGAACAAGCTGAACAAATACCTTTATTGTGTTGCCTTAGTTAGCACAACTTTCTCTAAAGTAGTAGACTTGATTTTTTTTTTTTTAAATTTGATTTTCATTTTTCATAATTTGTTATCAGGAAAGATTATATTAAGTTCAATGAAAAAAGAGCAGAAAGATGCCTGAGGGCAAATAGAAGACTAGCAGATGATGGACAAATAAAACCAAGTCCACAAGCTCAAATTGGTTGAATTTAAATCTACACAGCATCGCAGTTTGAAGATTGAGTTTCTATATCGAGAGTTTGTAAGAAAATTCTTTGAGTGTTTTTCAGTTTTCATAAAGTAAGTCCTTGGTAATATTTCTATTGAATTTAGTTGAGGAAATTTGCAATACACTCAAAGACTTTTCTTAGAAACTCTCAATATGGAACATCAATCTTCCAACTCCGTTGCCCTCTAGATTTACATTCAACATATTTATAATACATTCCGGACTTCAAACTTTAGTACTATTACATTATTAGATTTTCAAATCCAAATTTTAGAACTATTATTTTTACTTTATGTCAAATGTTCTTTTTCCACACAACTTTGCTTTTGCACAGCATCCTTATCTAATTTGCTGTAATTTTGTTGTCTTTTACTCATCATCTTCAGTGGAGCTATCAAATCTTACTTTATCTCTTTCGTTGCATATTGAACAGGCTGAACAAGTTCCTTTATTGTGTTGCCTTTGCTAGCACAACTTTCTTTGAGGTTGTGGACTTGATTTTTCTTTTATTTGATTTTCATGTTTCATAATTTTTCCTTAGAAAGATTATGTTAAGTTCAAAGAAAACGAGCAAAAAGATTCCTGAGGACAAAGATGAGACTGGCAAATAAAGGACAAATAAAATCAAGTCCATAAACTTGAAGAAAGTTGAGCAGGCTAAGGCCACACAATATAGGAACTTGTTCAATACACAAGGAAAAAGATAAAGTGAGATGTGACAGCTCCACTGAAGAGGATGAGTGAAAGATGAAAAAATTACTGCAAATTAGATATGGATGCTGAGCAAAAAGCATTGATGCTTGGAAAAAGAAGATTTGACATTAAGTCAAAATAATTATAATAAGATTCGGATTTGAAAATCCAATAATGTAATAGTATTAAAGTTTGATGTCCGAAAGGTATTATAAATAGGTTGAATGTAAATCTAGAGGGCATTGTTGTTCGAAGATGGAGTTTTTATATTGAAAGTTCATAATAAAAGTCTTCGTGTGTTTTTCAGTTTTCCTCAATTAAATTTAATAAGAATATTACAAAGGATTTAGTTGAATTTAATTGAACTTTCTGCTCGTCTTCATCTTTGTCCTTAAGAATCTTTCTACTTGTTTTCATCGAACTTAACATGATCTTTCCTAAGGACAAATTATGAAAAATGAAAATCAAATTAAAAAAAAATCCAAGTCCACAAGCTCAAAGGAAGTTGGGCCAACTAACGCAACAGAATAAAGGAGCTTGTTCAGCGTGTCCACTATGCATGGAAAAAAATAAAGTGAGATCTGACTGCCTCATTGAAGATGAGGAGTTAAAGATGATAAAAATATGGCAAAATTAGATATGGATGCTGCAAAAGCAAAGATGCATGGAAAAAGAAGATTTGACATAGAGTAAAAATAATTGTACTAAGATTCGGATTTGAAAATCCAATGATGTAATAGTATTAAAGTTTGAAATCCGGAAGGTACTATAAATAGGTTGAATGTAAATTTAGAGGGCATCAGAGTTTGAAGATTGAGTTTCTATATTGAGAGTTTGTAAGAAAAGTCTTTTAGTGTTTTTCAATTTTCGTCAACTAAGTCCTTTGTAATATTTTTGTTGAATTTAGTTGAGGAAAACTGAAAAACATTCAGAGCCTTTTCTTACAAACTTTCAATATAGAAATTCAATCTTCGAACTCTGATGCCCTCTATAATTACATTCAATTTATTTATAATACATTCCAGACTTCAAACTTTAATCCTATTACATTATTGAATTTCCAAATCTGAATCTTAATACAATTTTTTTTTTACTTTGTGTCAAATCTTCTTTTTCCACCCTCCTTTGCTTTTGCTCAGCATCCTTATCAAATTCGCCGTAATTTTGTTGTCTTTCACTCATCATCTTCGGTGGAGGTGTCAGATCTCACTTTATCTTTTTTCTTGCGTATTGAACAAGGTGAAAATATTCCTTTATTGTGTTGCCTTAACTAGTACAACTTCCTTTGAGCTTGTGGACTTGATTTGATTTGTCCATTACCTACTGGTGTCATCTTTGTCCTCAAGTATTTTTTTGCACGTTTTCATCGAACTTAACATAATCTTTCCTAAGGACAAATTATTAAAAATGAAGATCAAATAAAAAAAAAAAAATCAAGGCCACAAGCTTGGAGAAAAAGTTGTCCCATCTAAGACAACATAATAATGGCACTTTTTCAACATGTTCAATAAGCAACGAAAAAGATAAAGTGAGATTTGACAACTCCACTGATGATGATGAGTGAAAGATGACAAAATTACAGCAAATAAGATATTGATGTTGAGCAAAAGCAAAGATGCATGGGAAAAGAAGATTTGACATAAAGTACAAGTAATTGTACTAAGATTCGGATTTGAAAATCCATTAATGTAATAGTATTAAAGTTTGATGTCCATAATGTTTTATAAATAGGTTGAATGTAAATCTAGAGGGCATAGGAGTTTGAAGATTGAGTTTCTATATTGAGAGTTTGTAAGAAAAGTCTGTGAATGTTTTTTAGTTTTTCTGTACTAAGTCCTTTGTAATATTTCTATTGAATTTAGTGGTGGAAAACGGAAAAACACACAAAGAAGTTTCTTACAAACTCTCAATATAGAAACTCAATCTTCAAACTGCGATTCCCTCTAGATTTACATTCAACCTATTTAAAATACATTTCGGACTTCAATCTTTAATACTATTTCATTATTGGATTTTCAAATCTGAATCTTAGTACAATTATTTTTACTTTATGCCAAATCTTCTTTTTCCAAGCATCTTTACTTTTGTTGTAATGTTGTTGTCTTTCACTCATCATCTTTAGTGGAGGTGTCAGATCTCACTTTATCTCTTTCCTTGGGTATTGAACATGCTGAGCAAGTTCCTTTATTGTGTTGCCTTAGCTGGCACAACTTTCTCTGAGTTTGTGGACTTGATTTTTTTTTTATTTGATTTTCATTTTTCATAATTTGACCTCAGGAAAGATTATGTTAACTTCGATGAAAACGAGCAAAAAGATTCCCGAGGATAAAGATGAGACTAGAAGACAATGGACAAGTCAAATCAAGTCTACAGGCTCAAAGGAAGTTATGACAGCTAAGGTAAAAGAATAAAGGAACTTGTTTAGCCTATTCAATATGCAAGGAAAAAGATAAAGTGAGATCAGACAGCTCCACTGAAGATGATGATTGAAAAATGACAAAATTACAGACAATAACATATGGATGCTGAGCAAAAGCAAAGATGCATGGAAAAAGAATATTTAACATAAAGTAAAAATAATTATTCTAAGATTCGGATTTGAAAATCCAATAATATAATAGTATTAAAGTTTGAAGTCTGGAATGTATTATAAATAGGTTGAATGTAAATCTGGATGGCATCGTAGTTTGAAGATTGAGTTTCTATATTGAGAGTTTGTAAGAAAAGTCTCTGAGTGTTTTTCAATTTTCCTCAACTAAGTCCAATGTAATATTTTTATTGAATTTAGTTGAGGAAAACTAAAAAACACTCAAGACTTTTCTTACAAAATCTTAATATAGAAACTCAAACTTCAAACTTCGATACCCTCTAGATTTACATTCAACCTATTTATAATACCTTCTGAACATCAAACTTTATTACTATTACATTATTGGATTTTCAAATCTGAATCTTAGTATGATTATTTTTACTTAATGTGAAATCTTCTTTTTCCAAACATTTATGCTTTTTTGCTCAGCATCCATATCTAATTTGATGTAATTTTTTCGTCTTTCACTCATCATCTTCGGTGGAGCTGTCAAATCTCATTGTCTTTTTCCTTGCTTATGGAACATGCTGAGCAAGTTCCTTTGTTGTATTGCCCTAACCGGTACAACTTTGTTTGAGCTTGTGGACTTGATTTGATCTGTCTATTATCTACTAGTCTCATCTTTGTCCTCAAGAATCTTTTTGTTGGTTTTCATCGAACTTAACCTAATCTTTCCTAAGGACAAATTATGAAAAATGAAAATCAAATAAAACAAAATCAAGTGCAAAAGCTCAAAGAAAGTTGTGTCTACTAAAACAACATAGTAAACGAACTTGTTCAGCATCTTTAATAAGCAAGGAAAAAGATAAAGTGAGATCTGACAGCTCCATTAATGATGATGAGTGAAAGACGACAAAAATACAGCAAATTAGATATGGATGCCGAACAAAGGTAAAGATGCATGGAAAAAGAAGATTTGACATAAAGTAAAAATAATTGTACTACGATTCGGATTTGAAAATCCACTAATGTAATAGTATTAAAGTTCAAAGTCTGGAATGTATTATAAATTGTTTGAATGTAAATCTAGATGGCATCGGAGTTTGAAAATTGAGTTTCTATATTGAGAGTTTGTAAGAAAAGTCTTTGAGTGTTTTTCAATTTTCCTCAACTAAGTCCTTTGTAATATTTTTATAGAAAAGTCTGAGTGTTTTTCAATTTTCCGCAACTAAGTCCTTTGTAATATTTTTATAGAATTGAATAAGATGTATATTATATGTTTACCAATTCACTTTTCAATTTTCACAATGGCAAATCTATTTAGAAAAGTAGGCGAGAGAAATTCCAACAGAGATTATAAAATTTTTGGCAATAGAATTAGAAGAAAGCTTCTGCAATTCAAGCACATTCAACTTGAAATTTGATATGGGCCAACAGTGGAACATTGTTATTAAAATTGGACAAAATTGGCGGGTTCAACTTTCCTGATCAGGAACCAAATTGACCTCCCATTTGGTTAGATTAGAAAATCAATGTGAGCAAGAAACGGGGGTCAATGGCTTTGGATCAGCTGATGGGCCAAAAGCTGAGTTTCAAACCGGGTCGAATTTGAAAGGTTGACCCTTGTGAAAGAAAATTTGCCCAGAAAACCATTGTGCCAACTTAATATTTAATGTGAAGTTGTCTATTTTGACAGGTTTAAATCGTTGGAAGTTTTTTTTATGGGCCCTCTTATGTTTTTAATGTAAATTTTATAGTCTATATTTTATTATTTAAAATAATTATAAAAAATAACCCAATTCAACTCAATTTAACTAGGCTAGGATTGACAGAATCATTTTTTTAATTTGAAATTGGATATAGGCCACAAGAAGGGTTAAAAAGCTAAAAAGGATATCTAAAGTTCTGATTGGCTGAACTTGCGGTGTCTTTTTGACTTTGCTCAAGTTGCAATTGGACTCTTGTGCCTTTTCTATTGGTTGTCACAGTCTTTCTCCACATTGTTTCTCTGAACAGTTTTTTTAAAAAAATATTTTTTTACTATGGTGAATTTTGATAACTAGAAAGTGTGTTTTTCAAGAAATGAATTAAATGAAAGAAAAACAATTGAAATAAAATTCCCTTTTTGATAAGATACCAGTAGGTCCTATCACAAGAGCTAGGGCAACTAAGTTAAGGAAAGCATTAATCACATTTGTGCAAAGAAGAGAAGAAATGTAAGACTTTACAACAATGTTTAAAGGACAACCGTCAATGGAGGATGAACCAAGGAAGGAACTCAACTTGTGGATCATAGAAGACATCAAGAAGGAAACAAGCCTTGAGACGCATCGGAAGTCAGGTTGAATAGCCTTGGACAGTAGACCAAAATTCTGCCCAGAATTTTCAATTTTAGTCCTCTATTTTTACAGCTTTATATAATCTTGACTTTAGTTGGACTTTTCCACTTCTTGTTAGCTATCTTTATGTTTTAAGCTAGCTTAAGGTGGCTAATTAAGTCCCTAATCCTAATTGAGGCTGAACCTATAAATAGTCCCTCATTTGTATTGCATTTCAACAATTAATTCTACAAATACTTTTTAGAAATTTAAATGAATTCCATATGGATTCAAGCTGCTCCAACCGAGAGTGTAGCTTGGAGCTCTTCTAGGGTTCTTAGTTAAACTTTAGGGATCTCAATACTTGGCTAGGGTAATTGAGTTGAGTTGATGGGACTCAATCCATTAGATCATATTGGAAGACATTATGGTGAATGGTTCTAGCTTGAATCTCTTGCATGAAGTCTTAGGGAATCACAATTTGGTTTGGTCAAAATTTTAGATTTGATGAATGATAAATTTCTTCCAAATTTGAGATCACATCAACTTTTGGTATCGGAGCCCTAGGTTTATTCATCAAGAGGTTTGCCTAACCTTTATTTTCTTTCTTGTTTAAGTGTTAAGATCATGTTGTTTCTTTGCAATCTATGTGATCTTATGTCTTTTGTGTTTGCCCCTTGCATTAATCCTAGTTTTCCATCCTGTGGTCTATTGTGGAATTGTGTCCTAGATATGAAAATCAAGGCCAATTAAATTTGTTTGTGATTCTACTTCTTCAACTTCTCAGCAAAAATTGAAAAAGTACAAAAAAAGAAAGAAGAGAAAACAGAGATCAAAGATCTCCAAAGTTGAAAACTAGAAATTCCGTCAAAACAAAAAGTTCCAAAAAAATTCGAATGAGATTGGAATGCAAATTTTGAAGTTGAATTCTATTGTTATGATGTTTAACTTGTTGGGAAGAGATTGATATATGATATACTACATTGAATTGTCAATTTGCTAAGTTGAATTGTGAATCTGGGGCATTTGACCGAATTGATTATAGAAATTTTGGATGACAACTTTTTTGTCCTGAAGGTGTTAGCTAGATTGCCTTTCACCTATTTCGTATTGGATTCGAAGTGTTTGATCATTTGCTTTGTGTTCATTGACCATTTTCTTTGAAACTCTTATCTCTTTGAATCTTATAAGTTGGAAGATATGAACTACTTGTTTTGAGTTGTTGATGCTTGAATTGATTGCCTTGTTAAGACATTGTCTACTCTTGAAGTTGCATTAAGAACTTAAAGAAGAGCTAAGATAGGAAAAAGGCTCAGAGGTGAGCACATTAGAGTGAAGAAAAAGCCAATCTAAGAGTGACATACACGAGTGGTGTGAGGTTATACACATTTTCTGTTTGGTTTTTGAGTTGCATCTACCATTATGTCAAAAGAAGTTGCGAGTGCATCAATTGCTTCTAACATGGGAGAGGACAATGCTGCAATGTCTTCCATAAATGAAGTATTACAAAGGATGTCTTTGGAGCTGGGATCAATTAGAAAGGACATGGGTTCCATGAGACAAGATCTTGGTATAAGGATCAATAGAGTTGAAGAGAGGGTGAACACATTTGACTCTCCACCAGCCCTTAATAGAGCTGGCCGAAATCAGTTTCAACAAGGAGGTAGGGGAAGAGGAGGTAATGTGTAAAGGGTACATCCAAGAGGAAGAGTTCTTCAACGACACTTTGATGAAGCATTTGATGAGGAAGAAGAAGAATGGGAATCCTAACATGAGAATGATAACCGAGAGCCAAGGAGAAGAAATACAAACATGGGAAACATTAAGCTAACCATTCCTCCATTCAAGGGAGGACATGATCCGGAAGCATACCTGATTTGGGAGAGCAAAGTTGAGCATGTATTTGATTGCTATGACTATCCGAAAGCTAAGAAAGGGAAGCTTGCAATTCTAGAATTTTCAGATTTTGCACTTACTTCATGGGAATAATTGATGATCAAATGTGTGAACTATGAGATGCTTGCATTTGCCGGGACATTCTCTGCTCTTTTTTCTAACGCGGATTCCCTCATAGCTTGAACCTCATCCCTATCCAGTACAGGAATGAAGTAACTCTACTAAAAGGTGAGGAACGAATTAACCTTTTTCCCTTTCAAGGAGTTGGAATGTTGTCAGGGGGCTAAGGGAAGGGTGCCTCAGTCTAAATTTCTCTCCTTCAAAGGCTTTAAGACGCCATTATATATGATATTTCCAATTGAAATTGAAAAAAGGAATTCAAGAAATTACTCTATGGCGGAAGACTACACCTCGAAAGCACGCTTCCTTCTCGCGACCTGAAACACATCTTTTTTATCATGGCCAGCATTTGGATATCAAGACCCTTAGCTTAGCTTTTTTGCCATTTTCCACATGGAAGAGAGACCCATTGTTGGTATTGATTGAGTTGGAGGGACTTTCACTAACTGAATCCATCCATAAACCTATACCTTTGCAACCAAAGCGTCACGATAACATCCAAAGGTAACCTTTGGATTCTTAAGTAGGGGGCAAGGAGGAGCACATAGGAATGTCGTCCACTAAGCAACTTGTGATTGATAGGAAGCAAGCAGCACCTTGTATAGGTTGGACGGAGCTTGTAGAAGCGAGAATGATTAATTTCTATTTCTTGTTATCGTGGAATTTGTCATCAAGATGAATCGCCCGTATGCTGTCAACGAACTCATACTAATGCTAGGACTTGTACAAGGGCAAGAGAACCGACTATTGCTACTTGGAATGAGCTAAAAACAGTGATGAGAAAGAGATTTGTTCCAGCTTATTTTCATCAAGAACTTTACCAAAAACTTCAAACTCTTCAATAAGGTTCCAAGGGGGTTGATGAGTATTACAAAGAAATGGAATTGGCCATGATGAGAATCGACATTGAGGAGGATGAAAAAGCTACAAATGCAAGGTTTCTTTGTGGATTGAATAGGGAGATAGCCGACAAGGTGGAGATTTGTCAATTCTATCAACTATAAGATGTGGTGGACATAGCCATCAAAATTGAAAAGCAATTGAAGAAAAAGAGGAGTTCAAGTGGGAGAACTTATAGCTCACAAGGTTATGGAAATTCAGGTTCCAAACCTACAAATACTTGGCCTAAGAAAGCTGAAATGGCTCCTAAATTTCCACCAACGGAGGATGGTTTCAAGCCAAAGTTTCAAGAGAACAAGGGACCTCAAGGAGACAAAGGAAAAGGTCAACTTCCACCCTACAAGGCTAGAGATGTTAAATGCCATAAATGCCAAGGTGTTGGACATTATGCCAACTAATGTCCTAACAAGAGGAACATCATCTTGAACAATAAAGGCTTGGTAGAATCAGCTAGTGAAGGAGAAGAGGAGGAAGTCGAGGCTAAAGGTGAAGAGCAAGGAGAGGAATTTTATACTAATGAAGGAGTTTATGAGCAAATGTATATGATTAGGAGGATGCTTAGCACACAAGCTAGTGAGGAAGAGGACTTGCAAAGGGAAAATTTATTCCATACAAGATGCGCCAAAAAATCCACTTCGAGATACAATATACATTTGGAGACACAAAATAGACATTTCGAGACAGACTATAAATTTCCTGGCACACAAAAGCCATTTCGAATTGATATTTTAGATATATATATATATATATAAATATATATATATTATTTACATTGATATAATATACAATATAATTTACAAAAAATTTCATTGGTGTATTATTTACAATATAAACCAATAAAAAAAATCCATGACTACAATAGGAAATAATTTATAATAAATAAATAAATAAATAAAAATAAAAACTAGGAAGAAGTCATCAAATTGCTCCCCCATCTCATGATCCATGTCATCTCATACCTAATGCCCTACGCCATAGGGAGTGTACAAGGCAAGCAGGGCATCTCCTTAACATGCTCCCCTCATTAGCTGTGTCATGCAGTAGCAGATGTAAGTGCCGCAGCTAGCATTGTATGGCTGAACAGGGATGGAGTGCTCCAATGCGTTGGGAGTGCTAGTGGATCTCTGTCGTTGGGGCCATCCCGTCCTCCCAAAAAAGCAGGCCTGTTGGGGTAATCGTGGCAACATCGACAGATCGACGCCATCAAGTCCAATCGAGAGGCCTTTGCCTCGTTTGATAGTTTCGGATCATACAATGTGATCCGAGACCTATCTAGTGAGATCTGGAGTAACAACTCGTGCGAAAGTAGGCAACAAAGCATCAACACATATATATATATACACAGTACAAATATTAAATCAATTACTATTAAATAAACCATAATTTAAACCAAGAGTTTTGTAGAAAATGAAGTCAAATACATCATGTGCCTCCCACCATGGTATCTCTCCCACGTCCTCGTCTCCCCAGACCTAGCCAATCACAAAGGCATCGTAGTCGTAGGTTCCCAGCTCTGTTTTAGATGCCTTAGTCTGCTCCCACGCACCTTGGAGAATGCTCTATAATTTAAGTTAGTTAGAAATTGATGTTATAACTAGCGTAAATGAAATCGAGATGAATACTATTTTAAACTACGTACGTAGAAGTATGTCTGAGCAAGTGCGAGGAGAGCTCGGCAGGGGTAAACTGATGGGGTCTCCCTCGTCACTGTCTGCAACCCCATCATGAACTGGTCCACCTAATCGTCTTTGATGTACTTCGAGATGGACTTGACGATCCTAAGGTCATCCCCGACAAATGAGCCACATCCCCCGATCATGCAATTATCACAAAAATTTAGTTAGACTATGAAACGAGAAAGTTATAAAATGCAAGTTAAGCATAAAAAGAAAGTGAATTACCTCTCTGAAGCTTTGATGCTACAGAAGGCATCCAACCGTGTCCAATCGAGGGTGTAAGGATACACCACTGGAACAGGAATCCCTTCCTGGACCTCCCATGGCAAGAGGAATCTCCCTCCGCACCTCCAACACTAGATTCATCCTCCTGCCTCTCGTCCTTGGCCTGAACTACTCGATGTGATGGGCTGGATCAGTGTAAGGTGATCGTACACTTGCGGCTGGGGCTTGGCTTGACGTGTACAACCGAGCCCCTAAAAAAAAGTACAAAACAATCATTAAAAATAATGAACAGTTCTTTAAAAGAATCAATCAGCCAACAATTACTATAAAATTCTTTAATAATAAAATGAACAAGCAACATAGACTAAAATTCTGGGATTTACGATCCAAAATTTACCTAGATAGTCTCGGATGGGACCATGGGAGATGCCAGGACCGGAGCTGGAGCCGATGGAACCTCTGGATCCTCTCCTCGACTGACAGATGCATCGAACTATTATTTAAAAAAGAGAGGTGTTCTTGGGGACTATGAGAGATGCAGGGTCTGAAGTTGGAGCCGGTGGAACCACTGACAAGTCTCTCCGACTAACCTGTGCATCGGTCTATTATTTAAAAAGAGAGTAACCATCTTAAGATTAAAAATTAGATGAAAAAAAAAGTAACTAAAATGAATGCTGATTTACGAACTAAAATTGAAATGCGTGGTGTCGTCGTGGACCACGGGAAATGCCAGGCAAGGGGTGGCCATTAGTCGGTCTAAGACATCGATGGAGTGCGTAACCCCCTCGGGCATGGACATAACTAGCTCTCGGGAAGGGGAATCATGTAGTGGCGGAGCACCTCCACAATTGTCATCCCTCTCCAGCACATCGAACCAATGCACGATATATGTGAGCTGCTCGATGACCTCAGCCTACATTGCCCCTAGCTACTGGAGGACCAGGCCATGCCTCTGTAGTAACCTATTATAAAACATAGTTAGAATCCATCCATAATCCTTTTGGAGAGGGGAGGGGGTTATTTAAATAGGAAGAGGTACATACCTGACATCGACTCCTCTCATGTCGACTCGGGCTAGGAGAGGGATGTCGACTCCCCTGGTCCTCAGCTAGAGGGCTCAATGATGCAACTTCGATCCATGAACTCATAACCTAATCACCAAGAAAGCAAACCATCAAAGTAAACACAATCATGTTGAATAGCATTGACTAATCTACTGCAATAACATTAAATATCAAGAGATACATTCCGTCTGCCGGATCGTATCAACCAATTTGAGATCAACCCAAGTCATCATACAAGAGGTTCAAGATAGAATGATGGAGATCCAATGCCAATCATACCAGCTGGTCCTAACACAAGAGCTAGAGCAAATAAGTTAAGGAAGGCATTAATCACATTTGTGCAAGGAAGAGAAGAAATGTTAGACATTACAACTTTGTTTGAAACACAACCATCAACGGAGCCTGAACCAAGGAAAGAGTTCAACATATGGATGATAGAGGACAACAAGGAGGAGTGATCGAGAAGCATTGGGAGTGTGGCTGGACGAGCTGGACAATTGGTGAAAAACTACCAGAATTTTTCAAAATTATCTCTATTTTTGGCAGCCTAATTATCTTGAATTTAGTTGGACTTTTCCACTTATTGTTAGTTGCTATCTTTATGTCCTAAGCTAGCTTAAGAGGCCTAATTAAGTCCC
>JAOXNR010039418.1:0-20372 GCA_028571225.1 Parsonsia alboflavescens | reverse complement strand
CAATTTGGACCTTATTGCATGTTATGCTAATATGTATAATATTACTTATTAAGATTATAGTCTTTTACACTTTTTCTCAGAAAATGATAGCCTTTTGGGCATAAATCCCAACAACCGCTAAATCTAAATAACAATAAAATATTAATTGGAGACATATGGGAAAAGTCTCCTAATCAAATAATGACTACAACTAATAAAAAACTAAAATTAAAAACATAAAATTCATGGTTAAATAGGCTTGACCAGGTGATAGGAGCGGAAATTACTCCCGATTTGCATTCGTTTTGCTCCAAATTTGATATCCAAGCTTTCTTCACTATAAGATAACGTTTTATCGATTTGGAAATCATTTTTAACAATCTTTGGAGTGTCAAATTCAAATTCATCTTCTTGATCTTGGACAAAACAAATCATCAACTATTGTAGCCTATTCGCCCTTGAACACGTTATTGGTTCTTGCGGAATCTTCTTTATGTTGTCTCCACCATTTTGGATAATAATTGGATAGTATTCTCTTTTACAAGATTTTGGGGATGTGTGTCCGAAAGAATTACCTAGTGGTTTACCACCAATTCAGGGGATTGAGCATCAAATTGATCTCATGTCAGAGGCGCCTCTTCCCAATAGACCTGCTTATCGGACCAATTCGGATGAAACAAAGGAGATTCAAAAGCAAGTAGAAGAGTTGATTGAACAAGGATATGTGAGAGAAAGCACAAGTCCTTGTGCAGTGCCCATTTTATTTGTTCCTAAGACGGATGGTTGTTGAAGGATGAGTTTTGATTGTTGAGCAATCCTCAAGATTACGTTAAAGTATCATTGTCCAATACGTAGACTTGATGATATGCTTGATGAACTGAGTGGTAGTAATTGTTTTTCTAACATTGATCTTAAAAGTGGCTGTCACCAAATTAGGATGAAGGAAGAGGATGAGTAGAAAATTGCTTTTAAAACAAAATGCGGTCTTTATGAATGGTTGGCTAAATCTAAAGTTCATCCTCATGGTTTTTATATGGCTTTACCAATTCATTGTGAACCTTGGATTGATGTTGCTATGGATTTTATCTTAGGATTGCCTAGGTCTAAAAGTGGAAAAAAATCCCATGTTTGTGCTTGTGGATAGGTTTTCCAAAATGGTACATTTCATTCCTTGTAATAAGACTGATGATGCAACTAATGTGTCTAATTTTCAAAGAAGTTGTGCGTTTGCAAGGAATTCCTTAGATTATTGTTAGTGATTATGATGCTAAGTTTTTGAGTCATTTTTGGTGTGTTTTATGGGGAAAGATGGGTATTAAATTGTTGTTTTCCACCACTTGTCATCCACAAACAGATGGTTAAATTGAGGTTGTCAATAGGACTTGGGCTACTTTGCTTAGAGCTGGGATTAACAAGAATTTGAAATCATGGGAAGAATGCATACCATTTATTGAATTTGCATATAATCGTTGTGTGCATTCTACTACTCATTATTCACCTTTTGAATTGGTTTATGGTTTTAATCCATTGACTCCATTAGATCTTGTTCCTTTACCTATTAATGAACTAACAAGTTTGGAAAGAACGAAAAGGGTAGATTTGATTAAGAGTATTCATGCCAAGGCAAGGAGGTATTTTGAGGAGCAATCAAAAAGATATGGAACCCAGCATGATAGAAGAAAGCGTCCTATGATCTTCAATATTGGAGATTGGGTTTCTAAGGAAAGATTTCCCAACCTTCGCGAGTCCAAGTTGGATCCTAGAGGAGATGATCCTTTTCAAGTTGTTGAGAAAATGAATGATAATGCCTACAAAATTGATCTCCCAGGTGAGTATAATGTTAGTGCCACATTTAATGTTAGTGATTTATCTCCTTTTGATGCAGATGATCGAGATTCGAGGACAAATATTTTTGAGGAGAGGTGGAATGACGGAGATGGCATACCGAAGATTCCTCAAGGACCAATAACTAGTTCGAGGGCGAATAGGCTATGACGGTTGATGATTCGTTTTTTCCAAGATTGAGGAGATGAATTTGAATTTGAGGCTCCAAGGATTTTTAAAGATGATTTCCAAACTGATAAAATATTATCTTATATTGAAGAAAGTTTGGATATTGAATTTGGAGTAAAACAAATGTGAATCAGGAGTAATTTCAGGGCCGGTCATCTGGTCAAACCTATTTGACCAAGAATTTTTATGTTTTTAATTAGTTCTTTTTAACTACTTTTAGTCCTTATTTGATTGGGAGAGTTTTCCAATGTGTCTCTTATTAGTATTTTATTATTATTCAGATTTATTAGTTTATTCCAATTAGGATTCTTAAAATGCTTTCTTAATGCTAGTTAGAAAAGGATTAGGCATCTTTTTGTTATTATAAATATAGCTTTTATGTATTATTCAAACAATTAGTGTTATTCAATGTATTTTGAGATTTGAGAATATTCTCTATCTTCTTTAGTTCTTCATTGAACTCTTGACTTACCAAAAAATTTAGCTTGGGGTTTTTTGTGGTGTCACTCGTTGGAGATATTGGTTCATGCTTGAGAAACAACATCAGGTCAATATGCGTTCAAACATCTAAATCTAGTAAACGTCTGGGGTAAAGTTTCATACTCATGTTGGGTCTAGCTAGTCAAGAGCTAGGTTCACATCACAAATCAACCAAAATGGCCAGTATCAACAAAGCATAATTAAAAGGTTCTCCATGAAAACATAAATCTACTACTTTTTCTTGCTAACGAATAAATCTTCTCACCATATATCACAACTGTAAGACCCCAATTTTTAGTACCTCTTGTACTCAAGGTAATCTTCAAATCCTAATATGGAATTAGGATTATGCTAACTTCATTTAATATTTGAAATCTTCAAATATTACCTAATAATGTGATTTGGTGACTTTTATTTCAAAAATAGTTTTTGTAGGTGAATGGCTTCATGCTATGGTTAGAATCATGTTTGTTAAGTCATGAAAGATGTTTTTGTGATATTTGAGACCTCTAAGAATTAATGTTTTACACTTGAAAATTAAGTGGGATATTTGTGATATGTGATATTTAAAGATTTGTGAAGACTAGAATTAAAAACTAGAGAACTAAGTTTTATGTTATCTTCTACCTAGTCGGGTCAAAACTATGAATTTATTCCAAAGAAACCAACTTCAAAAGAGATGAAAATTTGACTGATTAAGTCTCACATATGGAAGTTTTTAATGATGTGATTTGTTAAGAAATTTGGACATAAGTTTTGAAATTAGGCCATGACTAGAAAATTCGCAACTTTAAATTCTAGTTGAACCTCATCTTCAGAGTTCATTAGTATGACCAAACATAATCCGATTGACTCAAAGTTATACCATTGGAAATCTCTTTCTTAGTTGAAGAGAATGATTGATTTGGTTTTGGAAACTTGGAAGTTTAAATAGATGGAAAAAAATCCTCTCTGGTGTAATTAGCCACGTTAACCAATTTTCACTCTCTATACACTACCATAAACCGGGGCGGCCAACAGATCTTTTTATAGCAACCTAAGGACAGTTGCAAATAATCACTCTATGCAACGAGCTTGATGCAGGCTGGCCTGAGCTCGGAATGGGCTCAACTTTGCCTGGGCCACTTTTGGGCTTTTTATGTTTTTAGAGCTTTTTTATTTCCAAAAAGGTTTAGGGCTAGATTTTATTTTATAAATATCTCGTTTTGTCTTAGCTACATAGGGCTTTTACAATGTGATTTTTTCGACTTTTGTCATTAAACTGAAAACTTGTGTGTTTTCACAATAACCAGTTCTTTTCCTGTTTAACAGTTTATTCGTTCCTATTTATTGCATCAGAGCTGTTACATGAAAACTTATATATGGCGGCCATATATAATCATGAATATATACTATGAGTCGCAGTATTTTGTACCATATATGTGATGACTCGTCGTGAATACAATGATTTGTACTACAGATTTGAAGTAGTCGTATATACTTTTAGTTTAGATGGCTGCCGTTTATATAATTTTAAGTCTATGATTTGAGGAGTATTGTATCCGACAGGCCCTTGTATATAATTAGGCTTATACATGCACTAATGGATATCCAAAGATGCTACGTAATGAGGTTATGTACAAAGACTTGTATTTCAAATACAAGTATCATATTTTAAGAAGGAAGAAAGCTTTGACGATATTCATATTTTAAGACTTTGGGCGAGGTATTGAATAGTCTCTACAAATCAAAAGGTTAGTTGTTGTGGATTATTCTACAAATTTCAACCTAATCTCCCACATAAATATTTGATGATTCATTTCTTTAAACTTGGATTGATTTCTTGCTTATGTGAAAAAGACCTTCAACCTTCAACGAAATCATATCATGTTTTTGTATCAGAGCTTAGGTTATCATGAAAGGTTTGATTTTCTTACTTGCTTTCTTTGTTGTTAAGTGCTAACATCACACTTTTTTCTTTGAAAATCCTGTGGTATTATATGTGTTTTGTTGTTCTGTTCCTTTACAACTATCCTAGTATGTTCTTGTGATCTTTTGTGTTTGTTGGAATTAAGCCTACGACAAAAACTAGGGTTAAGTTGCATTTGTTGAGTTTGTTCATCTATCTCTACAAAAAAAGAAAAGAAAACGGAAGAAGAGTTATTGTTCTTGAAGATTCATATAAAAAAAAAAAGGGAAACTGCCAAGGTTGAATGAAATTGTGAGATTTCATGTTGTATCCTATTGAAATTGATTGGGTTGAAGTTGAATTGCAGTTCTATTTGAAGGGAAGGCCACAAATAGACCTCCTCTAAGCATCAATCGGAGGGAGTCTAGAGAGGGCACTGACATTACTTTTTTCAATACTCAGACAGAAGTTGAACATTGGAATCTCTTGTCTGCAGTCACTAGCAAAGATCTCCGACCTTTGCCTCTACTTCGTCACAAGAACTTCCGCTTCCAATGTATGTCTCTTGAACAATGCAAAGGGAATAAACATGATTGAACTGCTAGATTCAATTGTGAATATGATTTTTGTCGTTTTTCGATTTCTCTAAACTCTTTATTTTTTTTCTACCGCAGACGCCTTGAATAAATCAATCTCATTTTTTAATTCTGATTTGAATTCAAAACAAGAGGCCTATCAGAGTGTAACTAAGAAAAATTTGTCTAAGTTCAACGAACATGGAAAAAATACAATTCAGACACACAATTAACTCTTAGTTATATTTTGGTTAATTCCTATTCATAAATTATCCCAAACAACTTTAGCTAATTACGTTTAGGTCCCAAATAAGATACTACTCGTTAAGCAATACGTTTTGAATGTGTGACGCAATAGGTCCTCGTAAAATTGGCATTTGACATAAACGATATTTAACATCATGTACAATAAGCGGTGTCTATCAACACATTATTGCAATCCAATTAACGAGAATGTCGTTGACAAGACAAAACCTTCAGCGATAAAAATAACATGTCTTAATCTCTTTGTCCAGGAAGTCATAATTGAACTCGAGTCATGGAACATGTCATACTCTAAAAGTTTAATATCTCAATTCTCAACCCCTTGTCGATTAATTAAACTGAATAAGATAAATATCTCATATTTACTTATTCGAGCATGGCCATGAATTCCTTAATCTCACTCAACCAAAAATGATAGACATTACTCTCTTGTCCTATAAGAGGGACAAATCCTATCTTGATCATTCAACCTTCCACAACACAAATTATGACATACTCAATACATGCCTTGATTGTGTACTTAGTTAAGAGTGGCGTTTGACAATATCAAAGTATGTAATCTTTCATGCAGGAATCTCTGATGACCTCAAGTCAAAAGATGAGACATAATTATCACAATGAAATCACCCATATAACAATCCATGAAGTGGTTTCATGGTGGGTCAATTCAGTATTCTCTACCTGTACCTATGTGATGATTTGATATCTCATGTCCACGGGAGTTGTCATCAATCAGCACATAGTAGTCTCAGTGTGTTATTGATATCCTAATCTCAATTCCTCCGTTGTTGTCACAATAAAGCTCCGTATGATGAGTGATACTAGGAATCACCCCAAGCTCAATGATGAATTTCTTGATCCAAACTGCCTTTCTTGCTGTTTCAGAAGCAGCAATATACTCAGATTCTGTAGTAGAATCAGTCATTGTTGCCTGCTTTGAACTTTTCCAGTGTACAACCCCACCATTAAGGCAAAACACAAAACCTAATTGCAATCGAAAATCATCTTTATCGGTTTGAAATCTATCATCAGTGTAACCTGTTACAATGAGGTCTTCATCACCTCCAAAGATTAGGAATGTATCCTTAGTATATCGTAAATAGCTAAGGATATTCTTAACAGCAGTCCAATGGCGTTCTTTGGGATCATCTTGGTATCTGCTTGTTATGCTCAAAGTATATGAAACATCGGGATGTGTACATAACATAGCATATATGATAGATCTAGTGGCAAATGCATGTGGAATCTTACTCATGAGTTGTCTTTCTTCATCTATTGTGGGACACTGTCCTTTCGAAAAATTTATGCCATGTGTCATAAGCGAGCATAATTTCTTAGACTCTTGCATGCTAAACCTCTTTAGCACCTGCACTCTGACTTAGGCCAATCAACATTCTGGATCTATCTCTATAGATCCTTATATACCCAGTAGATAATTTGCTTTGCCCAAGTCTTTCATAGAAAAATAACTCCCGAGCCAAGTCTTTACAGACTGTAAGGTAGGGATGTCATTTCCAATAATAAGTATGTGATCCATATAAAATGCCAGGCATACCACAATGACCACTGAATTTCTTGTAGACACAAGGTTCATCTTCATTTTTAATGAAGCCAAATTAATTGATTGCATCATCAACACAAAGATTCCAAGCACGAGATGGTTGCTTTAATCCATTTTCCAGATTTCATAATCATGATATGCTACTATGGCAAGTAAGATCCTAATATATTTGATCATAGCAATAGGTGAAAAATTTTAATCATAGTCAATACCATGAACTTGCTTGAAACCTTTGGCAACTAATTGCCCCTTGTAAGTATGAACTTTACCATCTATGTCGGTTTTCTTTTTGAAAACCCATTTTCACCTGATAGGTTTTACCCCTTCTGGTGGATTAACCAAAGTCCAAACCTGGTTTTTATATATGGATTCCATTTCAGATCTCATGGCTTGAAGCCATTTTTCAGAGTTTGGGCCCATCATAGCTTCTTGGTAGGTAATAGGCTCATCTTGATCTATGAACTACACATCACCATTTTGAGATATCAAAAATCCGTAGCTCTATGGCTGACAATGTGTCCTAAGTGACCTATTCGGGGCTTATGTCTCTTGAGCAAGTCCTTGATTATCTACTGGTTGTGGTGTCTGCTCAGTTTCCATCTCTATGTCAGTTGTATCACTTTTTAGTTCTTGAACTTCTTCAAGTTCAACTTTTCTCCCACTTGCTCTTTTAGAAACAAACTCTCTTTTTAAAAAGATGCCTGTACAAGCTGCAAACACCTTTTGATCGGTGGGGTTATAAAAGTACTATCCTTTAGTTAATTTAGGATAGCCTACAAAGAGATATTTGTCAGATTTAGGCTCAAGTTTATCAGAAACTTGATGTTTCACAAAAACTTCACAGCCCTAAATCTTCATAAATAACATTTTGGGACGTTTCCCGGTCCATACCTCATATGGTGTCTTTTGAATTGATTTAGATGGAACACGATTTAGTGTAAATGCAGCTATTTCTAAGGCATGTCCCCAAAAGGAAATTGGAAGGTTTGCATGACTCATCATTGATGGAAGCATATCTATTAAAGTTCGATTTCTCCTTTAAGATAAGCTATTCCATTGTGGCATGGCTGGAGGAGTGAGTTGTTGAACTATTTCACACTCTTTTAGATAGTCATGAAATTTTTGGCTTAAGTATTCACCACCTCGATCTGAAAGAAGTATTTTGATACTTTTGCATAGTTGGTTTTGTACTTCGTTCTTGAATTCTTTGAACTTTTCAAAGGATTTTGATTTGTGTTTCATAAGGTATATGTAGCCGTATCTACTGAAATCATCAGTAAATGTACCGAAATATCTAAAACCATCCGTAGCTCGTGTGCTTAGTGGACCACATACATCTGAATGTATAAGGCCCAATTATTCAGTTGCCCTTTCATTGTGCCCCATGACAGAGGCATTTGTCATCTTACCCAATAAACAAGATTCGCAATGTTCATATGACCCAAAATCAAAGGTGTTCAAATATCCATCTTTATAGAGTTTGGAAAGACGATTCTCATTTAAATAGCCTAAGTGACAATGCCAGAGATATGTCAGATTAATATCATTTGATTTAATCCTTTTACTATTTATGTTATAAAGAGGTGTGTCGAGATTTAGAATATAAAGGCCATTAAACACTTCCATAGAAAATTTCATTTAAATAAGTGGAGCAACAGTTTCCTTTATCATAATTGAAAAACCTATCTTGTCCAAACAAGAAATATAAATAATGTTTTTAGTAATAGAAGGCAAAAAATAGCAATTATCTAATTCTAAAACAAGCCCAGTAGGCAAAGTTAATGCATAAGTTGCTACAACTAATGCAGCAACCCATGCTCCATTTCCAACTCATAGGTTGACTTCTCCTCTTGCCAACGATCTACTCCTTTTGAGATCCTGCACATTCACACAAATGTGAGATCCACATCCAGTATCTAATACCCATGATGTAGAAGTAGATAAATTGATTTCTATAACAAAAATACCTGGAGTAGAAGAGTCATTAGCCTTCTTCTTCTTTACTTCTTGAAATTTCTTTTCCAGTGCCCTGGCTCATGGCAATGGAAACAGTTTCCTTCTCAGCCACCCCTCATTTTGGCTTTAATGCAGCAGAACTGGGCTTGAACTTTCCACTAGGCTTCTTGTCATTTTTCTTGCTTTTACCCATTCCCTTGCCCTTACCCTTGAATATCCTAACCATTAGGACAACCTTTGGTTTGGTGGCCTTCTTAATAATTGACTTAGCAGTTCTTTACATGCTAAGCAACTGAGATAGAGTTTTGTCAATCTCATTCATGTTGTAGTTCACAACTACTTAGATATAACTCTCGGCAACGATTGCAATATAACATTAGTGGCCAACTCTTGACCTAGAGGAAAACCTCATCTCTATGGTTCTCAATATACCCAATCATCTTAAGGACATGAGAACCACTATAGAACCCTTAGCCATTCAGCATTGAAATAAAGCCTTGGATACATCAAACCTCTCTTGCCTAGCTTGCTATTGATAAAGCTGCTACAGGCATATCATAAGCATCTATTTCCTCAAGTTGGTTCTGAAGCTTAGAGTTCATGGATTCAAGCATGAGGCAACCGACGTCAATAGCGTCATCTCGATGGATCTTGTGAGCATCTTTTTCAGCCCTTGTGGCTGTGGAGGGAGGTTCTTCAGGAACAGGACCCTTAAGGACATACCTCCTTTTTTCTTGTTTGAGGACTATCCTCACATTCTTGTAACAATCCAGGAAGTTTGTCTCATTCAGCTTGTCCTTCTCAAGGATCGATCGCAATGACAGTGTATTATTATTTGTGTTAGGTGCCATAGTAATCTACAATAAAATATGTAAAATATAAGTACCATGAAATGATCATTTAATTTTAAAAACTTAAATGATACTCTAACTATTTCTTCAAATTAATAACCCTCATTATTAATTTTGAAAGTTACACATTTAACTTTATAGTGAACCAAGATCCATATTTCACCTTATACCAAGGTAGCTTTGCCTATCCCTCGAGACTCGGTTATTTAGGTAAGCAACACCTTGCTAATTGCATCTCTATGTAACTCTTAGTTTAAACAGGAACAACTATTTTTCTTAATGCCTCTAGATTTCCCCAATCTAATCATGGAAACCTAGTTAAGTCTACCCAATTTAAAACCCTTTGGATATCACTTTTATCCTATCGCATTTCACTAAGATAAACATGGCACCTTTGCTTTGGCAAATTTACACACATTGATCAAAGTGTTAGCGCGTGACATTAATTGGTAGGCATTAATCTTGATGTAATTTAATTTGAGGGATTTGACTAAGTTGTAAAAGATCTCACCTTTTAATATAAGTGACCGCATGAATATTCTTCTTGGTTAACATGATTATATCATAATGACAGTAATAATTTGCAAAGCAAAAGTAAGATAAATGTGACATAGTCATAGCCCATCCTACTCAATGCTCCCAAGCCAATGAGAGAATCCAAAAAGGTCAATCTAAGAGTAAGTAACAACTACTGATAGTTGTAATAAAATTACCCTATACTATATTACACTAATATGGTAAAGAAACCTCACGTTACATATGAGGGGATTTAGATGTGATGTGATTTTCTTGTAGGTTGAAGGGTTAATTTGACACACAACAATCAAACCAAATCAGTATAAAAGAAAGGACTCATCAAAGGTAAGTTTTAGGAGATTAGGAAGACCTTTGTAGATTTAACTACAACGACCAACCTCTTGATTTGTTCAGACAACTAAACACCTCACCCAAAGTGATTGAGAGCCCAAGAGAAATGACTAAGAACCAAGTTCTGGACACTCTCAAAGATCAAAATGATCTTGGTTTGGAGAAACTCCAAGAAAAGTTTTCTGGTTTTTGTCTCAAGATTGAATTTTTAAAATGGCTGAAACATAAGCCTTCATATGTTGGAAAAAACCCCTAAGTTAAATAAAGAAATATTTAGGTGAAAGAGCAGCAAAATACAAAGAGAAAAGGTTGAAAATATGGGGTGAAAACGCAGAGTTTTGGGGAAAATAGGCACTATTCATGGGTTGCTACAGTAGCCAAGTTGCTTCAGTGCCTGGCCCCACTGGATGGTGCACCCACCTCTTCTCTGGAAAATTTTGCCGAAAACCTGAAATTACCTCTCTTTTTTTCACCCTTTGTTCCATGCTTTGTCATGCCTTCAATTTGCACTCTTTGTGGGCTTGAACTAGGGTCTTTTAGGCACATTTCCAAGCCTTCAAACTTACTTGAATAATTCCCAAATCCTTGAATCATATGAACAATGTAACATTTCCTTGATGGCTCTTGATCGATCACTGATTTCCTCTCAATGATGTCACGGTATACAAAATGTTTTTCCTTGTCTCACGCGAATACCTTCAATGTCTTCATCATTCTTCTCAAGATATGATACTTGTTTTTGAAATACAAGTCTTTCTTCATAGCCTTATTGAGTAGTGTCCTTGCATATCCATCAAGATAAGAAGAGAATGTACATCAGAATGATAGAGAGGCGTGACACGCAAGCCGTATTTAATAAAACTAAGGGCTATAACTACGCACCATGCTTAAATCAAAAATTTCATAATAAACATATCAAATATGATAAAATGCATAAACGATTATCAAAGGTAATGAAATTACACAGAGAATCGATTAAAGCCTCAGACGACCGCCCCAACAGTGAATGACATTGCATCAACTTTTGATGCAGGTGCTATTCCAGAATGTTATTTCCAGCATTGTAGCCCCGTTAGCTTCCGCCCCTTGCAAATTTGGTACATCGCCATGTCCAAAATATCACCATTTATATGATTTTGTAAATTGCCAAAAATATACGACATATAGAAATGACAATACTGGCAAGAATATTAATTGTAATCTCATTAGAAATAATTCTATTTGTAAATCAGGTCATTAAAATTTCATTTATGCAGAAACAGAGTCATACTTAGTAGACCATCTATATCAACATATAGAAAGCCGAATTCAGTAAAATTTCTATATTGTCATACAGAAAATAAAACTTAATAAACTTCTGTATCAATATACAAAAAATTGAATTTTACAGAATATCAATATCAGAATACGGATAAGAGGGATTTAACAGACTACTGAAAATCAAATCTAACAGAAATCGAAAACATACTGAAAATCGAATTTGATAGAAATTGAAAACATACTGAAAAAAAAAACGTTTTTAACAGAATTCTAATTTCATACAGGCATGTCATGAAATCATAATTTCACATAGAACTCGTCTAGAGATCCGAATCTTACTTTGATACCATTGAAGGGAAGGTCACAAACAGACCTCCTCCAGGCATCAATCGGAGGAAGTATAGAGAGGGTACTGACATTACCTTTTTCGATTCTGAGACAAAAGATGAATGTCAGAATCTATTGTCTCTAGTCACCAACAAAGATCTTTGACCTTTGCCTCTACTTCGTCACACGAACATTCGCTTCCAATATACGTCTCATGAACAATGCAACGAGGAATAAACACGATTGAACTGCTAGATTCAATCATGAATATGGTTTTTCTTGTTTTTCAGTTTCTCTGAACTCTCTGTCTTTTATCTACTTAGAAGCTCTAATAGAAAAAGACTAAATAGAAAGAGAGAGGCGTTCATCTAAAAAACCTAGAAGACTTCGCGATAAAAAGTTTTTTGGATAAATCAATCTCGTTTTTGAATTCTGATTTGAATTCAAAAATAGAGGCCTATCAGAATGTAATTGAGAAAAATTTGTTCAAGTTCAACGAAACTGGAAAAAACAATTCAGTCATATAATTAACTTTTAATTATATTTTGGTTAATTCCTATTCATGAATTATCCTAAACAACTTTAGCTTTATGTTTAGGTCCCAAACGACTTACTACCCATTAAGCGATACGTTCTAAATATGTCACCTAATAGGTCCTCGTAAAATTGGCATTTGACATAAACGATATTTAATGTCATGTACAATCATGTACAATAAGCGGTGTCTATCAATACATTATTGTAATCCAATTAACGAGAATGTAGGTGACAAGACAAAACCTTCTGTGATAAAAATAACACATCTTAATCTCTTTGTCCAGGAAGTCATAATTGAACACGAGTCATGGAACGTGTCATACTCGTAAAGATCAATATTTCAATTCTCAGCCCCTAGTAGATTAACTAACTTGAATATGATAAATATCTGATATCTAATTATTTGAACATGGCCATGCATTTCATAATCTCACTCGACCAAGAATGCTAGACGTCACTCTCTTGTCATATAAGAGGGATAAATCCTATCTTGATCATTCAACATTCCACAGCACAAATTAGGACATACTCAATACATGCCTTTATTGTCCACTCAGTTAAGAGTGACGTTTGACAATATCAAAGTATGTAATCTTTTATGTAATAATCCCTGATGACCTCAAGTCAAAAGATGAGACATAATTATCACAATGAAATCACCCATATAACTATCCATGAAGTGATTTCATGGCGAGTCAATCCAGTACACAATACTCTACATGTACCTATGTCATGATTTGATATCTCATATCCATGACAGCGGTCATCAATCAGCACATACTAGTTTCTATGTGTTATTGATATCCTAATCTCAATAACACTTGACTAGGGACGTTTTTTAAGAATAGAAATAAACTATTCTAAAGACATCATATAATTTTTTTAAAATGAAATGCAGATAATGATATAAGTAGATCATGATACAAATTTATGCCAACTAAGTAAAATCATCATATGGTCTTAGTGCATATCCAATACTATTGTGGTTAAGTTGCCTATTATCTATCAAATTTGAAATCAAGGGCATTGGGATTGTTGAATTCACTTACAAATTGGATCACATTTCTATTGCACTCTAGGTGTTTGATGAAATGTCTCTTTGAAGATTTCTTTGGATTCCAAGTGTGTTTGTTCATTTGCATCGAATTGGTTGACCTTAATTCTTTGAAACTCTACTTGCTTGGCTCTTATTTGGAGATCATCAATTCATCAACGAATAGATTTGTGTGGATCATTTTGGTATTCTTGCCTAAGTGATTTGCAATTGCTCTTGTGAGTTAAGTAAGAACTTGAAAGTGGTATTAGAGTGGGAAAAGGCATTAGGGGTGAGATCAATAGAGGTAGAAAAGGCCAATTGAAAGTGTGATGCATGAGTGACAAGAGAGGAATCATATTCCCTTATTTTTCTTGATTTTTCTTTGAAGGCATATTAAGATCAACGAAGTAACACCATCTTCACATGCACCAAATATGGGAGATAACAATGCATTTCTATCCACCACCTTAGAATGAATGGAGCAAATGACAAGTGAAATCTCAAACAACATGAAGGAAATAAGAATGGACTTCAACTGAAGAGTTGAAAGCTTTGAAAGAAAGGTAGATTAGCTCCAATATAAGATTCCTTGAAAACAGGTGCAACAAGGAGGAAGGGGATATGAACATCAACCTAGTTCTTCTAGAGAGTTTGTGCCATATCAAGCGAGTTTAACAGAAAGACGAAGTGAAAAAATGGAGGATAGTGACGAAGGCTATTGTGACCATGAAGCTAAAAGAAGCTCACGGGGAAGAAGAAGGGATGAAGACTCTTATTCTTAGGACAATGAACATGGTGAACCATTGAGACATAGAAGACAAGTGTCCAATGGAAGGGGCTCATATGGGGGATCTTATGAGAGCTCACATCATGTTATCTCTTTATCAATGAAAGTGCAAAGTGTAAGGCCAAGAGAAGACTAGCCCAAACCTCTAATGCAAGAGGTGAAGGGGACTCATAGAGAATGGAGAAAGACACTAGCACAAGTTCCTAGAAGTGAAGATCCCTAGTGCTTCGAATGCAATGAACATGGACATGGTATTTCACAATGCACAACATGGGAGAGTTTGGAGCCTAAAAATGAAGACACCTCAATTACCAATGAAGTGAAAGGTGAAATGGTTCTTCAGAAATTGTTGGAAATGAAAAAGTTCAAGAGACCTCAAGTGAAGAAAAGAAAGAAAAAGAAAATGAGAGTGAGCTTGAGGAAGAATATGAGATAGAGAGAAAATAGAAGAATGAAATTGAAAGAAAGGAGATGAGAGAAGACAAAGAGATCTCATGTGAAAAAGAAAGAGAGAATAAGAGTGCCTTAGTGAGGAACAAAGATATTTATATTCCTACTTCTAACATTGACCATTCTCTTTCTAGTGTTTTCTTGTCTAGGATGCAAGACTTTGAAGGCATAATCAAGTTGAATGAAGGCAAGTACAACATGGTAATGAGTGAGATGTTAAAGTGGTACACTGTAATCTCTACACTTGGTGATAAATTGTTGAACTTTGAGCATGAAAATAAGTTTTCTATGATTAAATATGATTGTGGAATTGTTTATGATGTTCATAAACAAAGTGCTATTATGAAAATTCTTGAGCATAATGATTCCTAATTTAGAGAAAGTAAGTCTTGTTAAAGTTTTCATGGATTTTGAGTTTGTTAAGGAATCATGTGTGCAAAAATATGATTGTAGAATTGTGGATAAGCATGTTTGTAATTATGTGCTTGATGTCTCTAGACAAGTTATATATGGTGAATTCTATGAGCATATTGATTTTCTGATTGGAGAAGATGCTTTGTGTATGCCTATGAATTCTATGTATGACTTGATGGCTATTTTGTTTCATAGAAACAACTTGGAGATATACTCTTGTGAATGGAATTACTTGAACTTCTTTTTGAAGTATATCTTTGGGACACACAGGAATAGAATTTTCAAGTTTGTTTTAGATCATCGATTATTGTGGATATTTGATGCTATGACTATGGATGATAACAATTTATATCTTTTCGGTCTAGTGTGCACCCTCATTGTTGAATCGAAATTCTTGTTCATCTTGTTTGAGGTGCACATCATTGTGATTCATATGAGAAGAAAACTTATGCTTATTGAAGAAAATTCCTTGTTGGAGATTGATGATGTCATGTTAAGAGGTTGACTTTAGTTGAAATTTTCAAGTTTCTTGATTTATATAACAACATGAATGCTTGGAGTCCATATTTTCTTGAGGTTTTTAGATTCAAAGCTTATGATGTTCATGGTAATATGCTTAGAATTGGTATCTTATGCATTCTTGATTGTTCCAAGCATAATGTCTTTGAGTTGTTGAATCTTAAGACTCATGAAGTTGAATTTGAGAGACATGATAGTCCTAGAATCTTAGAATTCTTGTTTAGAAAGCATCTGCGAGGGCTGCATATAAAAAAGAAGCCCATGGTTGTTGAAGTGTTCTTGTTGTATCTTGTAAAAAGATTATTTATGATGAGAAGTTGATCTTTAATGAAATTGGACTTTATGAGAATAAAATCAATGAGTTTGCTGTGAGCTTAATCTTTATTTGGCATGATTGGTGGAACTACATGAAGTTACAATTTGAGTTATGTGCCAAGAATAGAGATATGTTGAGATATTGGAAATATCCCCTATTTTTGAATAAGTACAATACTATCCATCTTGATGATAGTTTGAATTCTTTGCATATGTGAGCGCGATGTTCTTATTCATTTCACACATATGTTAGATGTTTTTGATGGAGGGCATGTAAATGCTATATTAAGGGATTGTTTCTTGAGTTTAATGTCTTTGAATTCTAGGTTTAGAGAGCCTTTGTATAATGCTTTAGGGGGTCATAAACCTTTAGGACTTTTGGCTTGTGCTTTCAAAGGAAAATCTTTGTTTTCTTAGTGCCTAACTTGGAAATTTGTGCTAGGCTATATTACTCTTGTTCATGAGTTTATTGTAGGTGGAAGGAGGATCATTTCTACTAAAGAATGGCCTCAACCTTCTAAGGAACAAAGAGTAAAGCATCCTCATTACATTTTCCCAAAGAAGCACGATCAAAGTCTAGTTCTTGAGAGCTTGAATTCACAAGGTAAAATTTGTATTCATCTTTTAATCCATGATAGTGACAATTCTCCTCTCTATGTAGGACTTGAAGATTCGAGAATGAATCCTTGTGAAGTGAGGGGGAATGATGGATATCCAAAGATGCAACGTAATGAGGCCATATACAAGTATCATATCTTGAGAAGAATGATGAAGACATTGATGGTATTTTTCTGAAACAAGGAGGAAGGGATCGACTTCAAAGGCATGCTCGAGGGGAGTAAATTTGGAGATGAAGTGGAAGATTTGAGGCTATGGAATGCAAGTTCAATCCAAGACTTTGAGGATGATACAACGATGCATTCTGAGGAAGATTATGGCTTGAGGATCAAGGGAGGACAACTAGAAGATGATGCCATGTTCCATGAAGTTAGCTTGTAGAAATTCCAAATTGAAGCCAAGACAAAGCATGGAACAAGGGGTGAAAGAAGAAGAAGCAAGCTAGAAAAACAAGGCATCCACCCCTCTCCAATGCACAGGATGAAAACAGATCCGGCCCTCTACAGTGCATCGGATGCTCACTGGAAAGTTCCTATAGCAATTCGGTCTTCCATCCGATCTGCTACAGTGCGCCAAACAATAGTAAATTCCGCGTGACAGTTCTGTCAAAACACTGCGTTTCCTCCACTTTTCAGCATTTCTTTCTTGTAATTTTTGCACCCACTTCACTAAAACTTTTGTTAAGTTAACTTAGGGTTTAGAAGTATAAATAGGCTCTTGTTTCAGCCTTTAGAAAAGATTTTTAAGACAAGAAAAATAGAAACTTTATTTAGGGAACTTTCCAAACACAAGATCAAATTTATCTTTGTGAAGTGTTCTTAGAACTTCCTCTTTAGCGTTCTTAGTCACTAAACCTTGGGCTCTCAATCACTTTGGGTGAGGTATTGAGTTGTCTTTACAAATCAAGAAGTTGGTTGTTGTGGTTAAATCTACAAATGTTTTCTTAATCTCCCAAAATCTATATTTTGGTGAGTCCATTCACTACAGTTTGATTTGGTTCTCTTGTTTGTGTGAATGTTAACCTTCAACCTACAAGAAAATCACATTAGATTGCTATGTTATTCCCAAATTCTAATAGTTTTCGTCCATTTCTTTTGGTCCTTGACCACTTGTAAGACTAATTTAGGGCTTTATTTAAGGTTTCTTATTATTTACACAACATATAGTCCCTTACATGTAATAGGTAGGCAATTAACTCTTGACAAACAACTTCTCCATTGGAAACATTCCAAGTACAAGATCAAACTCGGTATTTTTATGAGTGTTCTTAGAATTCTTTTTAGGGTTCGTAGTCCACTACATCTTGGGCTTTCAATTATTTTGGGTAAGGTATTGAATAGTCTCAACAAATCACGAGGTTGGTTGTTGTGGATTACTAATCTCCCACACAAATCTTTGATGACTCCATTCTTTAAACTTTGATTGATTTCTTGCTTGTGTGAAAAAGACCTTCAACCTTCAACAAGATCACGTCATGAACTTCGAGACCGTAGTATAAGGTTCTATTTTATATGACGGTTATGTTGACGCCGTATAAAGTTATAATCTTGTTTGTGTTCTTTTACGTATGGTGGCTTTTTGCCCGCTGTACATAGATGTATTTATTTTCTTGATTAAATCCTTTTTGTGGTTAGCATTTTAGGGGTTCGATGCTTAGAAATAATTTGTCCAAAAATAGAATTTTATATTCTATAACTGTAATGTGTTTTTATTTTATTTTATCAAAATTAAATAGTATATCTTTTGGAATAGGGCTTTTAGCCTATTTGATCCCATAAATTCAGGCCAAAATACAATTTGGTCCCAACCACTAATTTTATTTGGGAAGGGTTTGAAAAGATGATTTTAACCTTCACAAACCGTCACACGTCAAGCGTGTGACCGACTCCACCGTGTGAGTGGCCGGAAATTGTTAGTTTGAACTATTCCGGCTACTCGTAAAAACTTTAGGGATTGTCATGGCTTAAAAAAAACATTTGAGGTCGAAATCTATTTTGACCCAAACTTATTAGACCAAATAGACTAAATGCCCTTTGGAATAATGCTAAAACAAATATTTCTTTTCTAAAATACAACTCTTTTTATATGGATCATAATAATGTAATTCTTAATTTAAAGGCATTGACAATTCTTGAGTAATGTGTAGATTTTGGATATAGTTGTATCAATAATTTTTTTAAAGGCATTGACAATTTTATAAGTGAAATAGACACATTTGTGATTAATTTTGATCGAGAAGAGTTTTTTTTTTTCTGTAATTCTAATACTCTAAAGATACTGTTTTAAAAAAAAAATTTTTTTTTTGTTCCAATAAACATTTAAATAAATAAAAAAATCTTATTTTGTTAGACTTTTCAAAAGTAGCACAAGTTGAGAATAAGTCAAAATTTGATCTTTTTTTAAGCTACAAGAAGTAACTTATAAAAAAAACACATTGAACTTCTCAACTTTCATATTAGCTTTTTAAAATTTTTTTTCTTCTTACTTTCTCTCTCATTTTTAAATCAAGATTTTTTTTTATTCAAGTGCTTATAAGAACAAACTAAGTGCTTTCTTTTAAAGCCAAAACAATTTGGTCCAAAATACAATTTCGTCCCAACCACTAATTTTATTTGGGAAGGTTTGAAATTATGATTTTAACCTTCAAACACCATCACATGCCATAAGTGTGACCGACTCCAATGTGTGAGTGGCCGGAAATTGTTAGTTTGAACTATTCCGACTAAGCGTAAAAACTTTAAGGATTGCCATGGTTTAAAAATAACATTTGGGGCCGAAATCTATTTTGACCTAAACTTGAGGGACCAAATAGACTAAATGCCCTTTGGAATAATGGTAAAACAAATATTTCTTTTCTATAATACAACTCTTTTTATATGGATCATAATAATGTAATTCTTAATTTAAGGAATTCATTCTTGAGTAATGTGTAGATTTTAGATATGGTTGTATCAATAATTTTTTAAAGGCATTGACAATTTTATAAGTGAAATTGACACATTTGTGATTAATTTTGATCGAGAAGAGTTTTTTTCTTTTTTTTTTTTTTTTTTTTTGTAATTCTAATACTCTAAAGATACTATTTTATATCTATATATCTGCAGACACAAATGAGAGAGAGAGAGAGAGAGGATTAAAGATTTACCCTGCTAAGTTTTTACAAAAATCTAACAAGAAGTGCATCCTCAAACAAATGCTGCTATGTACAATGAACACAATAAGATCCCATATCAAAATAATGAGCTTGTTTGTTTTGACTTTAAAAAAACAATTTTTTTGTTCCAATAAACACTTAAATAAATAAAAATTCTTATTAGAACAAACTAAGTGCTTTCTTTTAAAGCCAAAACAAACCAGCAAAACACATCATCTGGACAAAGTACATTTGAATTAACTAGCAAGATGACCATTATTCAGTGGTTGAAGATTCACACTTGTTGCCAGAAAGTAGACAAGCACAAAATCTGCTATTGCAGCTAACACCTAGAAAAATGAAAATAAAATTTGTTGAGGTCTTTCAGTAATCTTGAGCATAGGCTAGATTTGAAGTTACAAACACTACACAGGGTTATATGTTGGATTTATTCCAATTAATCCGGTTCAGTGGGCTAGATTAATTAATCATTAACGGCCAGTTAATTAAGTGAGATTTTAGGGCTTTTAATTTGTGAATAT
>JAOXNR010039377.1:0-13692 GCA_028571225.1 Parsonsia alboflavescens | reverse complement strand
CTTTTCTTTTTATTTTTTTGAAAATTAGTAATTTCAGTCCAATCATAAAATTAATTTCACTATTAAAGTTTTTTTTTCTGCCTTTATGTATCCCAAAACATTTTATGATCTGTCATTATTGGATCTTCGTCCATCTTTACCGTTGAGTGCCTATTAATCCGAGGTAAAATAAACTTTTAACATAAGATTAATCAATTTCATCCCAAAAACCATTTTCACCTTTAATCACTTCATCCATTTAGACATTTCATCGGATATCAAAAAATACACACATCATACTTAGAATTCAGGTGAGAACATGGGCGGACATAGTGCGGCCTTATCTGCCCCCCTTGAAGTGTTTTTTTTTTTTTTAATTTTTAAATATATTTATTTATAATAATAATAGTAATATTTTGTTTACTTTGATTCTTCTTGGCCTATCTTAAAAAATTGTGTAATACTTCGTGATTTTCCTTTTCCCTTTTTTTTCTTCCAATTGTGTAATCTTTTTAGAATCATAAATGAGAAACTTTAGTTAAAAAAAAGAACTTTATTGATTGATATTAATTTTTAAACTTTTAATCCAATCTTCTCCCATTTAACCAGTAAACTTTATGCAATACTACTAAAATACTATATTTGAGAAATTATTTTTTCTATTAATTTTAAGAATTAATACGATATCATAATTAAAAAATATTTGGTAAAAAAATAAAAAAAATCCTACTATCTCATTTGTTATGTTTTCCTAATTTGATAAAAATTTTTAATTTCAAATTATGAATTATTCATATTAAGGATGTTAGTTATTTTGATTTTTATTTATTTGTTTACTTTTTTGTTTTTCATATTAAAATAAAATATTCTTTTTTGTCTTGAAGAAAATGGTTAAATTTTGTAAAGAAAAACAGTCTCTTTTTTATCCTAGACAAATTTTAATGTAAAAAATAGTTTAAAACAATCATAAATGGATACAAATTAATTAAGTTACATATAATATGTGAAATTTGATCGAGATTTCGAAATATAAACTCATGTTGTGGTCAATCATAAAAAGTACTAAGTAATATTTATTTACTATGACATTATTTAAAATTTTATTTAATCCTTTTTATATATTCCTATATGAGAATAACATTATATATCTTTAGTTTAATTATTTGTATTTTTAAATATTTAATACTCGATTCATTATAAAATATAAGTCGATAATTATTTTCAAAAATATAATATTAGAAAAGTGGCCCCTCCTGATAGTAGGGGTTTAGCTCCACCACCGGATGAGAGTATCAAGATTCGATCATTTACCAACAATCTCCATAAAAGTAACTTTCATATTTGAAGTTGTGAAAACAACTTGTATTCTTTATAATGATTTCTCTACCCACCATTCTACAAATGACCTTAAGGGTATATTGGCAATTGTAACAAATATGAAGATTTTTTATACTTGAATCGTACTATCGTCTATTGTATAAATCAATCTAAAGGAAGTGGCTAACCGTTGACTGTGTCCTATTGGAGTGCGTTCCCTCTATTCATCAACATCATGGAAATCTGATATAATCTTAAGACCTTCTTGTTCTTCTATTTTCCTTCATTCACCTTCGTAACTCTGTATATATATACATTCAAAACGTGAGTGAGATTTATCCCTTGTCCTATGAACATAAATCTTGTTTTTGAACTCAATCCAACTATAGGTTCTTTTTTGTTTCAAATCTATATCTTGAACTGTTTTTCTTAATTTATTCAACATGTTCCATTTTTTACAATGTGCATACCAATTTGAGAGTAAAGTGTAACTTTCAACATTAAAAGGTTCTAAATTACATAGTTGTTCAATGATTCTATATTACTCTCATAAACATCTTGATGTATCCTGTAAATATCTAATAGTGCTCTTAGTACTTCCCTATAGGATGAAAATTTTCCTTCTGCGATGAATGTATTTGCCTCACTAAAGAGTCCAACGAAATCTATAAGAGCAACCATGAGTGCAAAATGTGCTATTTAGAGATCTTCTGAAGTTAAGGATATCCCTACCATTGTCAATCATGTAGGGACAATAATAAGGATGACTGATTTAGTTGGGTATTAGGATATTGGAAATGTATTCAATGCTAAGAAAGTGTTTGATGAAATGCTCAAATGATTAAACATCAAAAGGTGATCTTGGTTTTGGAAGGAAACAAGTTAAATATCTTTTTTACCTCTAATTAACGACATGTTGTTTTAAAAATCATTAAGTAATGGTCAGAATGGATGAAGATCTCATAATGGCATATCGTAAATTGTTTTGGGATAATAAAGGTAGGAAAGAAACTTTAAGCATGAAATTGATTTTAGAGTCAAACTTTAGGTATGAAATTGACTAATTTTTTTCGTGTTAAAAGTCTATTTTACTCCCTGATTAACGGGTGCTTAACGGCCAAGATGGATGGAGATACATAATGATAGATCGAAAAATGTTTTGGGACAATAAAAATAGAAAATAATCTTTAAGGATGAATCTAATTTAGGATCAAACTTAGGCCCCATTAATTTTGTGTGCTCAATGACTCTTGTCTTGTGACTTATTTGTCTATGAAGGTGAATGGGTTTTTATTTGATTCCATAACGCATTAAATTGTGTTCCCTTAAGGTCAAACTCAATGGGCATGGATCCATTTAAAGGCAGAGGGGAACTCATCTAATAAAATAAGATGTATTAAATGAAAAAAGCTTTTGTGTCTTACCTCGCTTATCAAAAATGCATTCAAAATTAAAGATTTCTGCACAATTTTTTACACCGAATAAAAATAATATACACATATCTTTTAATTAATTTTCACACACATATTTTACAAATTAAATACGAAAAATAAAACTAAACCTGATGAATACTTATACTTTAGATATATGTATTATCTTATAAAATTCTTTATTACGGATCTGATCTATATTTCATATATGAATCTTGTGACTTATACTGAGTAGCATTATAACAATGGACTAATAAGGGACATGTACTTTCTAATATGACTCTCACATAATACCTTTTATTAATTTTTTTTAAAATTTACTTTTATTGATATGAACTATAAGATCAATGTGTGGGAATATAAACCCGATACATATTTGACATTTTTATTATTTTGATGTATAATATAGAAGAGATATGAAAAATGAAGTAGAATATTTGAGAACGAAAAAGTTTTAGGAATAAAATCAAGGGTCCAAAAGTAATTTCAAATGCAAATAGACAGATATGACCCCAAGTTTGAGTTTTTCGCCGATGAATACCAAACGAAAGTGGCTTCACCATAGCTCTTGTAGCCGAATCTCAATTTACCAAATCATTTCAATATGCCTTTTCCTTTGTTTTTCTCTCGATTTACAATTAAACGTCTCATCTTAACTTATATAAATCTAAAAAAAATTGGATTGACTTCATTCATTTTAAATATAACCATTGCAGATTAATCAGGTTCTTGGCCAGTGGATTACCCAGTTCTGTAAGTCGGGTCCAGGAAAAACGAAAGCCCCATAGCCCAATGTTTTAATTTCTTGGAATTATACTGCTGGGCCGACCTCCAGGCATCTAGTGCCAGGTTCCCTTGGGCGCTCAGACTTTGGTAACTCAATCTAAATCCAATTCCTTACAAAATATTCTTTTATTCTATGCGGATTCTATCAAGAATTCCACTAATTCATTATAAAAGATCCCATCCACAACCAAGGTATACAATGACTTTATATTATTTTTTAAAATTATTTCTCTCTATATTTAATTCCAACTCAGGAATCAAAATGGTTTTTCGGGCGTTCACTGGAACCAATTTATAATCTTGTATGAAGAATCAAGTAGAAGATCCAACTGGCGGATTGGAAACTTCAAGTTTCCAAAATTCGGAGCATCAATATTGTTTTTTGAACAAAATTTTAATTAATTTAAAAAGTGAGACATTCAATTTCGAATCCTTCAAAATAGAAATAAAAACTTTCAACTCCAAATAAATGGATTATCATTTTATTGTCCAAATTCATTCCGTTCCTAACTAATTTCATATATAATAGTTTGGGTAATTAAAATTTTCATTTATTTTAATATTAAAAAAGTCAAATTTTACTTTTATATATATTATGTTAAATCAAGCATTCTTGGCGCAAAAATGTAAAGCAATTTTTTGTAATAAACATAGATAAATGCTATAAAATGGTATAGAGTGAATTCTATATATACTCAAATTTTTGGAAAGGTTGAATCTTTATGGAGGAAAGATTCATTTTCATATTAAAAAATGAATGGGTACCGTTATTTTTGTGTTTTGAGATATATTATCAATCTACTGTTTGGAAAGATTTCACTACTTTTTTTTCTTGGTTGTATAGCCCTCAAAATCCGTTGTTTTAGCCTTTGTTCATGTTTGTTTTGTATTCTTTTTTTTTAAATCTGACTTTTCATCTATTTTCTTTATGAAGATTGAATATTTATGGAGGAAAGAGTTGTGTATAACTTGTTTGGGAGTTATCTATGTATTTTGAAAGGTTATATAGATTGTTCGTAGTATTTATGGGTTGTTTTCGATGCAGTTTCTTTGTTTTTTGAGGTATACCGTGTGACTGAGTTGTTGAGTGGCATGCAAGATTACATTAAGTAGTTGTTTCCTATTTTACGGATTGTTTTGAAGTAATATGAGTTTGTTTGCAAATGTGGTATAAGTTGTTATTTGTAAGTGTTACGATTGTTTGAAAGATGGTATGAGTTGTTTGTAAACTTTATGGATTGTATTGGTAGTTTGTTTTTATTCATTTTATAATAATTTTCATGCAATTCTAAAGCTATACTGATTGTCTACAAGCCTTATGAATTGTTTTTCCTATTGTATGAGTTGTTCCTTGTAAGTGTTATGAGTTGTTTAAAAGGTGGTATATGTTGTCTGTAAGGTTTATGGATTGTACTACCAGTTTGTTTTGTTCTTGCTAGGGGCATTTTCATTTAATTTTAAGCTATATGGGTTGTTATTTATAAGTGTTACAGGTTGTTTGAAGGATGGTATGAGTTGTCTCCTACTATACAGGTTGTTAATTGTAAGTGTTTGAGTTGTTTCAAAGGTGGTATGAGTTGTCTCTAAGCTTTATGGATTATACTGCCAATTTATTTTTATACAATTTATGTATTGTTAAGGCTGCATGGATTGTTTCAAAAGTGTATGGACTTTTTAAAAAGCCTCATGGGTTATTGCAAAGTTATATAGATCGTTCAATGTTTGTTAGTTCTAATCTTGTTTTAATCTCAGGTAATCAAAAGTAGTTCAGCTATAGTTGATGTTTGGTAGGAAATGAGAAATGATGGTACTTACAAGGAAAGCGACGCAAATCTATGGAATGTTTGATGTGATTTAACTTATCTTAATTTGCTGAAGATAATGAAAAAATATGTTGGGATGGATTGCAAAGGAAAAAAGATACAATTTCGTGCTCAGTTGATAAAAAATGAGAAGGATGTAATGTCACCGGTCCTTATTAATAATGTTGCTCATCTTACAAGGATTTCTAGACATGTATTTTTATTTGCTTTATGTGATTGCAAAATAGAACTTTAGATCAAACATAATGTATAAAATACTCCAATTTAATGTATAAAATAATCTTTTAGAGATAGTATGAGTTGTCTTTTAACTTATCTGAATTGTTTTTAAGGGGTTACAGGTTGTATAGGTTGTCTAATTGACTCATCTAGGTTGTTTTCTAAAGGGTTATGGATTGTTTTTTAGGGGGCTATGGGTTGTTGACTGCCAATAAACCTCTTTATCATAAAAATGTTCCTCTTATATCTTGAGTGCTTGGGAGAAGTTAGACACTGTCTTGAGTTGTGACTCTTTTCACTGTTGTAACTTTACTTATAGTTGTAACTTGTTAGATAAAAAGTAAAATAGTGTAGAAATAGAAAGGAGTACTTAACACCAGATGTTTGTTAACTCAGTTCGCTATGTCTACTCTAGGGGCCCTCACCCAACTTAATCTCCACTTTCAAATTCAATACAAGTTTACAATGAGATTTTCCAAAACTTGATTGAATAATCGTGAATTCAATCAACAGTAATAAATCACAAGTCCTCTTGTAATTCTTCAAAGTTGGACTGCCCCCAATGATAGATCCTATAATTTTAAAGGAAGATTTAAAAAGTTAACATGATCTTTAAGTATGGACACCATTAAACAAAGATCCATTAAGTTGAAAATAGTTACTCTCAAAATATAAATTGTTTAGGAGTATCACATTTATTTCACAATATGAGTTGTTTTGCATTCATCCATGCATCATTATGATGTTTTTTTCATTCTTACCATTAATTGATATTCTTATTCATTTATTGTAAAAAAAGGATAAGTGTAGTTATTATGGGAGAGATAAAAGATATATTTGACATAATATAGTTATATTTAAGACTTTTTAATTTATATGAAATGACGGCTAACTCCTTAAATTGTGGGATAGAGGTAGTACTATTCTTCTATTAGTTTTGACAATTAATAGATCATTGTGTTTTTATTTGTTCAATTTAAGATACTTTTTTGACTAAATTTTCAGTGATAACTTATAAAATAATTAGTAAATATGAGATAAGAACAAATAAATTCTTAGGAAAACACATATTTTTGTCATCTAATAATCTTTATTTGGTACAAGAGTTTAGCAAAAACCCAAATTCACATTTGAACATCATGAAAAATAACCTTGATTTAATTGAAATTTCCAAGGTTTGGTTTTGCCTTGATGTCTCTTTTTTTCTCGATTATAGAGTTTCCTATGCCTGGACTACAACTTGGATCTATTAGATGGAAATCTCTTGGTTCATATTTCACCATATTTCCAATACTTGGACTACGACCTGGGTCTGTTGGACGAAAATCTCTTGGTTCGTATTTCACCATATTCCCAATGTCTGGGCTACTACTTGGGTCTATTGGACGGAAGTCTCTTGGTTCGTATTTCACCATATTCCCAATGCCTGGACTACGACCTGGGTCTGTTGGACAGAAGTCTCTTGGTTCGTATTTCACCATATTCCCAATGCCTGGACTACGACCTGGGTCTGTTGGACGGAAATCACTTGGTTTGTATTTCACCATATTCCCAATGCCAGGACTGCGACCTGGGTCTGTTGGACGGAAATCTCTGGGTTCATATTTCTCCATATTCCCAATGCCTGGACTACGACCTGGGTCTATTGGTCGGAAATCTCTTGGTTTTTATTTCACCATATGCCCAATGCCTGGACTATGACCTGAGTCTGTTGGATGGAAATCTCTTGGTTCATATTTGACAAAATGATTTTCCCTATGGAATGTATTCAATTCAGACATCAAGAATAAGTAATATTTTTTGCAATAAGATCATAATTTAAAATTTTTTGAATATACAAAAGAGGAAGTCATACCTAATGCCACCGACAAGGCTAGCAAGTAGAGCACAAACCATATTCAATTCAGACATCAAGAATAAGTAATATTTTTTGCAATAAGATCATAATTTAAAATTTTTTGAATATACAAAAGAGGAAGTCATACCTAATGCCACCGACAAGGCTAGCAAGTAGAGCACAAACCAATATTGTCACAAACGCCAGGATTGATCTTGCCATCTTGAGTTTGAAGACTTTCTATTCAATGAATTTGTTGAATGTTGAGATTGTGACTACATTTATAGAGGAAAAGGGCATGTAAGAAACGTTTGTGATGTTTTGTTTTTTTTTCTATTATGAGACAAACATTAACGTTCTTTTCCATTTTTTCATAGTAAATATGTTATTATTGGTAAACAAGCAAACACAATTTTGAAATAGGAAAATTTTGTAGGTAGTAGAAACCACCTGTAAATGAAATGATGAAATTAACTTTGACCAAGAAAAATAAAACTTCATCTAGAATTGAATGTTCTATCTCTACTTTAGTTTGTCTAGAATTAAATGTTTCATTTATAAAAATAAATAGATTTCTAATGAAATCTCGCTAACAACCTTATATATTTACATATTCACATTCACTTGCATAATGTTTCCACTATTAATTATATTAACGAGGAAGATAATTTTTTTCAATCCTTTTTTTTTTTTTTTTAATTTGAGCCAATTGCAGCTATTTATGCATTGCATAGGGCTTAACCCAAGAGGATGTAAGTGAGATTTGAATTTGAAATCTTTGGTCTCCGTGCTCACCACTTTAACCATTGAGATGCCTCTTAAGAGACATCAAGAGGAAAAATTAGTAACTTTATGAAAATCAAAACACTCTTAATCATTTATTAAATTAAATTGAGATATTCAATTAAGGACAAAGGGATTTACAATTAAGAGCATAGTTCTTAATTAATAGTTTGAGTTTATTTGTTTGACTCATTTTCTTGGTATTCTCAATTTTGATAAGACCTTTTTTTTATAAATATTTTTATTAGCAGCGTCAGTCTGTTTGCAAGTATTTTGACATTCGTGTAATCTAAGACAGTAGTGATGGATTTGAACTCGAAGTCTATGGTTTGTAACTTTCCATTTCACTCACTGGGGTGTCCGAAAGGACAATTTTGATGAGATCTTAAATTCTAGTCTAATTCTAATTTGAGCATGAGCCTAACATTTTTTCTTTTTTTTCTTTTTAAAAAATTCACCTCTCCCTAACACTCCCCATATCCCTTCTCGAGGATTAATAGTAGCATCCCACATATCCTCGTCATATCCCAAACTTGAGACCTCCCTGTCTTAAATGTAAACCCTAACACCTACTATTGAGAGGATTTGACTATGAGTCCTTTCAATTAATGTGGTACCATAAGGAAAAAATTGATTATGTAACCTCAAATTGGCTTTACCAGTTGTTCAGTAACTACTCCAATTCAAAGTATTGAAATTTATGCACATTCTCTAGTCCTCATTATAGACTAATAGTTCATTTACTTAAAAAAATATAAGGCATGTTCTCATGTTGATTTAATTATGGGCAAATTTCATTTTTACTGTGTACTCTAACCTTAATAAGTTGTAATTTCTAGAAGAACAATCAAGATGTATGTAAACAGGACTAGATACCCCAAATAAAAAAGAATCAAAAAAAAAAAAAAAAAGGCATAGAAGAAATAAAGAAAAAAAAATGAGCAGGTTAGCATACCTAAGAATATATTAATTCAACTAATTATAGGGTAACACATATTTGGGTTGTAGCTTTAAACTTTTTGTAATGTATGGTCCATTCTTCGAAAGCTTCATTAGTACTTTAGGTTCCCTAATTTTTTGGACTTTACAAGTCTGGTTCGAAATAATATATATTTTTTTTCTTTTCACCTATTTAGTCCCATTTGTTTGGACTAAACTATATAATGATTCTATATGTTTTTTTTTTCCTACCATAATCGTCCCTCATGAATTTACAAGTTATCATAACAATTCAAACAACTATTCTTCAGCCATTCCCACAGTGAAGCAGGTGATGTGCCTAGCACGTGACTAATTAGTGAGAGCAAATATGTCATTTTAAAAAGGATTTTGACCTATTTGGTCTCACATATTTGGGGAAAAGTATATAATGATCCTAAAGATTTTTTCTTAGCCATTATAATCTCTTGTTAATTTACAAACTGTTGTAACGATCCAAATGACCTTTTCCTAGCCATTCTTAAAGCGGGTCACGTGCCTGGCACTGACTAATTAATGAGGGCAAGTATGTCATTTTAAGAAAGATTAACAATCATAAAAAATTCAACTCTAAATAAATTCAAAAGGAAAAAAAAAAGGTAATCTAAATAAATTGCTTCCTAATGAGACTATCATCAAAATAATGATATATGTTATATAAATGACATATATGACATTAAACCATTAGATATCATTTCCTGGTTGTTGTTGAGTTTCATGAAATTTCTGGGCCCGTCAACTTTCCACGGGTTGATTAAATTAGATTGCATTATTTTCCTTCAACTCATCATTGCTAAAAAGAAATTGAAGAAATAAACTGGTTTTGCCTTTAAATGATTATTTACAATAAATTTAGATGAAAAAATGAATTTGGATTCCAAGTTACTAATAAAAAAAAATGGGAGAAGGATGTTCTTTTTCTTCTTTGGATGACTTGATAGTTAACTTATAAACAAGAGCTATTACCAGTTTACTACCGCAACAACGGTAGTCAAGACAATAGCAAAAGAGGAAACTTGAAAACCACAACACCACTTCTATTAGGTTGAATTAGAGTTGGATTCTTGATGATTGTTAATGTTTTTTAAAATGACATGTTTTTCCTCATAAGTTAGTCATATGCTCGAAACGTGACCTGTTTTGAGAATGGTCGAAGAAAAGTTGTTTGGACCTTTACAGCGGCCGATAAATTCATGAGAGACTATAAATGTGAGACCAAATAGGCTAAAAGCCTTTTTAAAATGACATATGTGCCCTCACTAGTTAGTCAAGTGTTGGACATGTGACTTGCTCCGCCGTGAGAATGGCCAGAGTTGTTTTTAAAGCTTATCATATAATTTTGAAGCCAACACTCTAGGGATCGTGTGATCTTCGCTAACAGGTTGATAGGAATGACGAGGTGATCATAAGTGCGACGAAGATGACGGGTTTCAAAAAGGTGCATGGTATGAGCAACTACAACAGTGGCGGAAATGGAGTGTTTTTCGGAGAAGTATGAAGATGGAGTGATGGAGTACGAGTTGTTTTTCCTAATGTAATGTGAAGCGATTTGTGTTCCACTACATAGAAACAATTCGTACCTTTTGTTTGACTTTTTTCTTTGTCATTTTCCTTAGTACTATTTGAAAAAGGGTTTCCATAAAATATAAATAAGAGAACAAGAAAGGGAAATAATTTGTTTCCAAAAAAAAGAAAAAATATTTTTAATTACCAGATCTTGTCCTTGAAAATTAGACAATTATGCATAAACTTCTTATTGAGTGGCTAAAAAAATTCTATAATTTTATAGAAAAATTTTAAAAGTTGAGATGATCTTTAAATATGGACACCATTAAACAAAGATTCATTAAGTTGAAAATAGTTACTCCCAAAATGTAAATCGTTTAAGAGTATCTCATTTATTTCATAATTTAAATCGTTTTGCATTTATCAATGCATCATTATGATGTTTTTTTCATTCTTACCCTTCGTTGATATTCTTATTCATTTATTGTAAAAAGAAAAGAAAAGAAAAGTGTAGTTATTATGGGAGAGATAAAAGATATTTTTGACATAATATAATTATATTTAAAACTTTTTAATTTATATGAAATGATGGCTAACTCCTTAAATTGTGAGACAGAGATAGTACTATTCTTCTATTAGTTATAACAATTAATAGATCATTGTGTGTTTATTTGTTCAATTTAAGATACTTTTTTTGACTACATTTTCAGTGAAAACTTATAAAAGAATTAGTAAATATGAGATAAGAACAAATAAATTCTCAAGGAAACACATATTTTCGTCATCTAATAATCTTTATTTGGAACAAGAGTTCAGCAGAAACCCAAATTCACATTTGAACATCAAGAAAAATAACCTTGATTCAATTGAAATTTCCAAGGTTTGGTTTTGCCTTGATGTCTTTCTTTTTCTCGACTATAGAGTTTCCTATGCCTGGACTACGACCTGGGTCTGTTGGACGGAAATCTCTTGGTTCGTATTTCTCCATATGCCCAATGCCTGGACTACGACCTGGGTCTGTTGGACGGAAATCTCTTGGTTCGTATTTCTCCATATGCCCAATGCCTGGACTACGACCTGGGTCTGTTGGACGGAAATCTTTGGGTTCGTATTTCTCCATATTCCCAATGCCTGGACTACGACCTGGGTCTGTTGGACGGAAATCTCTGGGTTCGTATTTCACCATATTCCCAATGCCTGGACTACGACCTGGGTCAGTTGGACGGAAATCTCTTGGTTCGTATTTCTCCATATGCCCAATGCCTGGACTACGGCCTGGGTCTGTTGGACGGAAATCTCTTGGTTCATATTTCTCCATATGCCCAATGCCTGGACTATGGCCTGGGTCTGTTGGACGGAAATCTCTTGGTTCATATTTGACAAAATGATTTTCCCTATGGAATGTATTCAATTCAAACATTAAGAATAGGTAATATTTTTGTGCAATAAGATCATAATTTAAAATTTTTGAACATACAAAAGAGGAAGTCATACCTAATGCCACTAACAAGGCCGGCAAGTAGAGCACAGATCAATATTGTCACAGACACCAGGATTGATCTTGCCATCTTGAGTTTGAAGACTTTCTATTCAATGAATTTGGTTGAATGTTGAGATTGTGACTACATTTATAGAGGATTAAGGCATGTAAGAAATGTTTGTAATGTTTTGTTTCTTTTCTATTATGAGACAAACATTAATGTTCTTTTCCATTTTTTCAAAGTAAATATGTTATTATTTGTAAACTGGCAAATACAATTTTGAAATAGGAAAATTTTGTAGGTAGTAGAAAACTAGCTATAAATGAAATGATGAAACTCACTTTGACCATGGAAAAAAAAAATCCATCTAGAATTGAATGTTCTATCTCTACTTTAATTTGTCTAGAATTAAATGTTTTATTTCTAAAAATAAATAGATTTCTATTACGAAATCTTGCTGACAACCTTATATATTTATATATTCACATCCACTTGCATAATGTTTCCTCCATTAATTATATTAGTGAGGAACATAATTTTTGTCATCTTTTTTTATTTTTTTTATTTTTTTAATTTGAGCCAGTTGCCACTATTTATGGATTTCATAGGGCTCAACCCAAGAGATGTTAGTGGAATTTGAACTCGAGATCTTTAGTTTCCGCACTCGCTATTTTACCCATTGAGATGTTGAGAATGTGACTACATCTATAGAGGAAAAAAGCAATTAAGAAACGTTTGTAATGTTGTGTTTCTTTTCTATTATGAGACAAACATTAATGCTCTGGTCCATTTTTTCAAAGTAAACATGTTATTATTTGTAAACAAGCAAATACAATTTTGAAATAGGAAAATTTTGTAGGTAGTAGAAAACCAGCTATAAATGAAATGATGAAACTAAATAAATGAAATGATGAAACTAACTTTGACCAAGAAAAAAAAAAAAACACCACCTAGAATTGAACGTTCTATCTCTATTTTAGTTTGTTCGTAATTAAATATCTCATTTCTAAAAAGAAATAGGTTTCTAATATAAAATCTCACTGATAACCTTATATATTTATATATTCACATCCACTTGCATAATGTTTCTAGCATTACTTCTATTAATGACGAAGATAATTTTTTTCCTTTTTTTTTTTTCTTATTGAGTCAGTTGCCGTTATTTATGGATTGGATAGGGCTTAACCAAAGAGGATGTTATTGGGATTTGAACTTAAGACCTCTGGTCTCCGTGCTCACCAATTTACCCATTGAGATGTCCCAATAAGGGACACTAGGAGGAAAAATTATAAAACTTTAGGAAAAACAAAACACTCTTTAATCATTTATCAAATTAAATTGAGACATTCAATTAAGGACGAAAGGATTTATAATTAAGAGTATAGTTGTTAATTAATAGTTGGAGTTTATTTGTTTGACTCATTTGCTTGGTATTCTCAATTTTGATAAGACTTATATAAATATATATATACAGACTTGCTATAAAACGCAACTGGTGGAGCGCAACAGCCAAAACGACGTCGTTTTGGCTGCGAAATAAGTGGATGTATCCT
>JAOXNR010039336.1:0-20405 GCA_028571225.1 Parsonsia alboflavescens | reverse complement strand
TAAGTGTCTGGAAGCTGCAGTATATTGTCCCGAAGAGAATTAAGAAAACTCCAAAGAAAATCCGAAGAAAGTTCATCCACCAAAGTAGAATTTTCTTGTGATGACTTTGAAGATTTAAGGGCTTTGATATAGATCTCTCTAACATCTCGCTGGGCAGGCCTAAAATTTTGTAGATAAGATGAAAGAAGCATTTTCATCTCATTGGCCATCTCAGTGTTCATCTCTTCGTGGACAGAGCAGAGATAGAGGAGACATGACATCTTATCAACCAGAAGTTCAGTATGAATTATGAGCTCTTTGAATTTCCCAGCTTTACCGCACCATTTTGGTGTACAAGCAAGCAAACCTTTCAAAACTAATAGGAACTTTTTGGCAGCTTCAATTTCTACACTTACCGGATCAATTATTCTATAAAATAGCAGACACCCAATATTATGGAGGAGGCTTTTGAGATTTTTCATGACAGTTTTACAATCCCTGGCGACAGTTAATCTCGAACATTTGGACAGCATGGTATAGACATCACGGATAACTGGATCCAAAAGCTCAAACCTTTGTAGTGCCCTGGAAAGCAAATCAGCCATAGATGACCAACAGGACCCGGAATCTTCTGATGAAATCCTGTTGAAGTTTGTCCAACATCGTCGAATGTCGAAATCTACACTTTGAAACACTGTTCTAGTACGAAGAAGAAGAGCTCGCAAATGCCTGTTTTCAATGTTGTTATGATTTCCTCCGCATTTGAGAAAAACTAGAAGAAAGCTAGCCTTCCATCGTAGTGTGCGGACTTCAGCTCTGATTGAATGATCCAGATACCTTTCCACCCGCTTTAGGAAATCTGTAAGATCATATTGACGGCCGGAGAAAGCCATCTCAATCTCTGATTTTGACCAAAAAAAAAAAAAAATGGTTACAGAGATAGAAGACTCGGAAGAGTTGGCTTAAAGGAATGGCCCCAAGATTTTAAATCAGCTTTGAGAATATACAACTTTGACTTTGCTGGAACACAGTTTACTTCAATTCGAGATGGAGACTTTTACTTCTTTCTTATGCAAAAATTTAAAAAGGAATTTTTAAAAAGCACATCAAGAATTTTTGGAATTACACTTTCTTTTAAAATGGAAAAAACAAAAAGAAATTTTCGGGTGGATCCAGAAGTTGTATACATTTTTGTGGAAACGTATAGAACAAGAGAGATAATTAAGATTGCAATGTAGAAATTCCAAATACATGCAATTATACTAGATCGTTTATCATACCTCTCAAACTAGATAGAAATTTTGTGTGTGGGGAATTCAATTCCTATCTCTTCTGGTTAAGTTATTAAAAAAAATGTTTTATTTCAATTTTTTTTTACTATTAATATATTAGACTATAGTATCTATCTATATGATGAAGTATCTATCTTCACTTCTTCGCATGCCTATTTCATCATAAATAATGCTCATATGAATTCAATCATAATATTTTATGTGATCAGAAGAGGAAGATTGGAAATTTTTTATTAAAAGTTCATTGGGAAGTAGAGAATGACTAAATATATTTCTTAGATATACAAAATGACTTCTATTTGAGATAAAAAAATTTCTATAAAACAATTTTTAAAAAGAAATAGAGGTGTATTTAATTTTCTCTTAATTGTCATTTCCAAGTCTCAGAGAAAAATACTCCCTCCATCTAAAATTGAACATAAAAAAACATATTTACTTTCCCGTCCTTATATACCTCCAATCAAATAACTTATTTCCCCTCTTTCAATATCTCCTATTTTCATCTCCACCTAACAAGCTTTTAAAAAAAAAAAAGATAAAAATTCAAAGTGAATATCATAAATGGAGTTGTGACTTTTTGGGCTTTTGAAGAGGCAAATATTCCATTATTGAAAGAGTAGCCAAAAAACAATGTCAAATATATTTGGTTTTTCACTTTCTCATCATGTTCAACCTTAACATTAACATTCATGTTCAAGAATTCTACAATTGTTTTCTTTCCTTTGCCGTGTTTTTTTCCCCCTTTGATTTTAAATTCAAAAGTCATTAGTGAAGTATAACTCAAACGGGATGAAAGTAGATAATCTTAACTTAGCTAAAGTTATCATGTGAAAAGTCTAAAGATCAATTTTTAAATGGAGGAGCATCCCTAGGTTTACTTCATCTATTTAAACTTAGGGATGGGACGATAGGACATCCTTAAAATTGGAATCAATCTCTTCATAGTTTATATTGAAAAATCTATTTATTTTAAAATATTAAATATTCAATTTTAAAACCACTTAAAATAGAAATAAAAATATTAATAAAGTTATATATGTCCTCTTTTATCATGTTTAGTCTTTTTTAATTGTCAAACTTTTTATTTTTATGCATTTGGTCATTTTCATAAAAATCATATTTTTAGCTACTTTTTGTTTTTTCAATCTTACCCTCACAAATGATAGATTGTCATTTTTTATTCTTTTTTTTTTTTTTTGCACATTTAATCCCAAAAGTTTTTTCTTTAATATTTTTTGGACCTTCCATCTTTTTAGCTTTTACTTTATTTTTTATTTTCTTTAATTAATGTAAATTCTTAAATATATATATATATATATTTATTTATTTATATATATTCTCAAGCCTTATCCTTAATTTTAAGTAAAAAGACTTGTAATCTTTCTAAAAGTATCTTGTCCTCAACACACACATATTACATGTACAGACTGCAAGAAAAAACAAGAAAAGAATAATATGTGCAATTAAAAGGAAATGCTTAAAAAATGTTCCTTGAAATGATTTCCACTCACGCAGCTAATTGATAGATAGATCATAATATACAATTTCAGTCTTTTATAATCTTCTTCTTTCTTTAACATTAGTCTTTCCTGCCTCCTATGAGAAAAATAACATCATCCTCCTTCCATCCCCCGTAACGGTATAGATTAAAGCAAAGAAAGAAGAGAGAGAGAAATTATTTCATTGCCAGAGGAATCCATTTCTATATTATTCACCTCTAATTTTGAAAATGTTGTACTCAGAAAGAATATTGATCACCACATTATTAGTGGCAGTAAAGTTTAATTTTTTTTAGAAAAAATTATATAAATTCAACGTGGAGATTGTAATAAAATTTGACTTTATATAAAATTATGGAAAAGTTTCAAATTTTATAAAACTGTAATCAAGAAGAAATTGACTTAGTAAAACCACTTGTCAAATTCAAGTCTTCAAAAATATTTTCTAAACAAGATTGCTGTCCTTAGTTCCTTCTTTTTTCCATTTTTTAAGTCCTTGAACTATCACATTAAAAAGTCACCTTTGAATTAGTCCACTTACTTAGGAGTTAGGATTGATCATTATTTAAAAGAAATTAATAAATGACAGTTAGGCTATACCATCTTTTCATGGAGTATATATAGATATAAACACAAAAATGATATGAATAATACAGTACTCTATAGTATACCTAATTACTAATACATAATCTTAGTAAAGAAATATTGTAAGCAATAATAGTGCAGAAATGACTGCATCTCCCGTTTTTCTTATTACCTTACCATGGTCGAATGTATTTCTTACTCAAAACTTTTTTTCCATCTAATGATTATCCAAAGCATGACAAAAAAAAAAAAAAAAAAAAAACCTCTAATCAACACACAAGTTGCAATTATAACTAAGCTACAATTGTTTTAGAATTTTGAAGTAGAAAAATCTTCAACTTAAGTAAAATAACAAGACCCTAATGGAGTTTTTAGTAACTTTTTTGATAGCAGCAAGAAACAGGAAATGGAAAGATTAATGATATCAAGTCATGTCATCCTGAAAATTCAATAATCGAATTCACTTCCAAGAAAATGTACACATTCATGTCTACAATTCTGAAAAACTTTATAAATGATTAACTATTTTATCCTAAGCATAACAACTGCATTGTAGAAAAAGGCATGCATATCCTAGCAACTAAGATCAGTAAGTATGCCCATTTTAAGCATGTCATAGATAAAGGACAAGAAAATGGCAACTCAGATGATGACCACCAAAACACTGCAATTCCATGGCATTCAGCTTATGTGGATTACCTTATTACCCTTAAGCAATGACTAGAATGTTTAACAATGCCTCAGTTGAGAGCCTAGAATAGTTATCCTCAATAAATGTAAGATAAATTTATGGGGGAAAACTTGATTGTATGCTCATCTGCAAGACAGAAACACATAGAGATACCACATCAACATGAGCAAGTGCCAGGGAAGAAAATTATTGAACAGAACAACCTGTAATCATATATGCAATTGCTTGAAAAAGAAAATTATAATTCTACCTAAGGTGTCCAGTATTCTGAAACAACTGATTGACATCTTTAATGGTCAAACTCATTCAAATCGATTAATTGTTGTATTAATTCACTAAACTCATTTAAAATCTGGGAGCCACCAACTTCATTGAAATTCTACACTAAGAAACGGTTATAGATGTCTAGTAGAACAAACGTTGTAGCCGATCTAAATTTGTTTCATTTCACGCACTTTAGAAAGAGGAATTATCAACTACTAGTAAAGTTTCCCGGATGCAAATGATTCTTAAACTAAATTACTACTTGAAAAAATCAACTTTAATGGAATATTATTTGGTTAATCTGATGTGATTAGAATTAAGTTTCTCTAATATAATTGAACTTCTCTGTAGAAGAATAATCCAAATTCCCTCAAGGAAATCCATTCAAGCTCCTGGCATGCTTGAATATGAAAAAACTTTGTTTTGTATTCATCAAATCTTATCAATCAACCAGGGACAGGTTGGGCAATTTCACTTATCACCTAAAGATCATATGTAAACAGTAAGAAAGTAGTCATGAAACTTAAGAAGACTCAACCTTAGAAAATGTCAATCAAGACACCACATTGTCTTAATTAAAGATTGCTTGGATAGCTTTATGCATGTTGGTGACTTCATTTTGTTGTGTGATAGGAACTGACTAAGATTATGGTTGTCCTATTATGCCTTTCTGTGGATAAACCTTTAAAACACAAGCAATCAGTAGATACCAATAAAGCTGATCATTCACACTACCTAATTGGGATGATATTGATGCTGACTTCTATCTCCATCACCAACTCTAGTTGACACACTTTTTCATTTCTGAAAACAAATATATTTACATTACAAGTTTGAAGCATGGATAATCTTACAAACACAAAGAAACAAAAATATAGTTTCTTCTCCAAGCATCATAAACACATGAGAACAGTTTGTGATTTCTGAAACTAACAAACACATGGTCTCCATAATTCTTTACGCCGGGTCAAGATCTGAGTTTGACTTCTTATATTAAAACCAAAGAATTAGACAGTAGCATGTGGATCAATTCAAGTTTCAACCACCTTTCGAAAAGGAAATTTCTAGTGCATTACACCAAAAAGGACATAGTAATAACACAAACAAAATTTAAAAAGAAAATTGAAGCTAACCCACGATACATCATAGACTAAATAGATCCTAAAAATATCATCCAAGAAAGCATAGTTATACCACAACAAAATAATAATAATAATAATGTGGAAAGAAAAAAGTCAGACAATCAGTCTAGACATTCATACTCCTAAAGTAATTTTTTTTTCCAAGAAAATCAATCAAACAAGAAAGAATTTTAAAAAGAGAAAAAGAGACACCAAAATAAAATCTAGGAAAAATCAAAATAGAAGAATGGAAAAAAGAAAGAGGGGGAAAGGAATGGATGAGAAAGAAAAGGAAGGATAAAATACAAACCAGCGACTATGAGCACTGCAAACCAAAAGAGCATTTTTGCTATTGCAAATGAGAGAACTGAAGGTGGAGAAAGACTTGCTATTCGCACTGAATGAACATCAAGAAAGATCGGAAAAATGAAGTTCCAACAAAAAAAAGTCAACCACTGCTACTCGGCTTTTGCGTCATGTTCTTGGAATGGATCAGAAGCCCAATTCTATATTTGTGCCTTGCCGGGTCAACCAAGAATTATGGGAGACATGAAATAATTTTTTTACAAATATAATTTGTCATTATTTACCTGCCTAACAAATTTATTTAAAAGAAAATTAACTAAATGTCAAATTTTCTATTTTCTATTTGAATTATGGTTTTAAATTTTCTATTTTGTACTGATGTAGCCTTTTTCTTTTATTTATTTATTTTCTGTGAATACTCCAAAAAGTAATATTGAAGCTTTGATCTTCCCATTCCTAATTTAATTTTATTTAAATTATGTGATTTAAATAATTTTATCAAATCACACAATTTAAAAAAAAATAATTTTATTATTTATTAATCAGACTAAACTATTATAATGAGTGATACAGTATTATTTAATAATATATGAAAATAGACTTGTAAAAATAGAAAAATTGATTTAATTTAATTTGATTGGATATTAAAAACTTATAACCGATTGATTAAAAAATTTATTATAATGATTCAATTATAAAATCTAGCAATCGAATCAGACCATGACATCCCTAATAGTTACCGTGATTGTCAGAAAGAAGTGAAAAAATAAACGTTTTAAGAAGAAAAATGATGAGAAAAAGAAAAGATTTAAGGGTATATTTGACAAAATAGAAAACTGTTTATTGGTTTAAAAACACATTCATACCTTTATTAAATAGAAAACAAATTGTGAATTAATAAAAATACCCTTACAACAACCTTAATTAAACATTCAAAACAGTGATTTTGTGTGTTCTTTTATATAAATATATATATATATATAAATATATATATATATTTATAAAAGTAAGTAAATGTCGAATTCTTCCAATATTGGGAAGGCCATTTCTGTTGATTTCTTTTTGACTTTGCATCTTTGGTTGGCAAAAGATGAGAAATTTTATTTTTTAATTTGGGTCGGATCTAGAAAGAAATTAATAGTTGTTGGAATTGGAATCCAGTTAGAAATTGATAACAAAGGATACAAGCTTTGATTTGGACTGTTATGGGCTAATTATCACTAAAACTTTCATGACAAATTTTGAGAAGTGTCTTCCATTTCTGTTTCGTTCCATTAAGCTTTTCATGGTATTACATATTATTTAAATTATTATGAAATAATATTATTTTATAGACCAAACACACTAATTTTTCAAAACTATACAATAAATTATTTGCGTGTTGTCTAAATTTATTTTGAAACCGTTAGATTAGTGTTATTGAGTCACTCCAATTATATGGTTAAAAGTCGATATCAATTTATAACAAAGGTCAACCTGATATAAAAGAATTCTAACATGTCAATTTTTTTGAAAAAAAAAAATCTAAAAAATATAATGTTATTTTTCAAAACATTTCATTTTTGCTAAGTGTTTCGAAATATGTCAAATATTCTAAACATCTTAATAAATAAATAAAATTAAAATTACAAACATTTTATGAGATCTTATACCTCAGACACAATAACAGATCCTACTTGATAATTTTGATTGTGGATTATATTATTATTAAACAAATATATATATATATATATATATATTTATATATATAAAAGAACACAAATTGGGGTCAAATCTCAAAAAAAAAAAAAACTTTAATATTAGATAATTTTTTAATAAATTTTAAATTTACTCATTTAATTATTTTAAAATTAAAAAAATTACTCAAAATATACTTCATTATTAAATATTAATAATAACAATAACAGGAAGGTGATTTAAATATTATTAAATTGTACAAGTTGCTCTGGAACCCAGCGGTTGAAATGCGTAGAGAAGCTAGCTGGTGGACTGTGAATGGCATCTGATCTGCCCATGACACTTGTAAACAGGATAATCTTGAAATCTGAAGGAAACTTCAAAATACATCCATTATTGCTCCAAAACAAACCAAAATGATTAATTTAGTCAGCAAAGAAAGTCATGCATTTGAAAAATAGCCCAAAGGAGTTCCCGAAACAATCAAATAGAAGATAACAGTATGATACTTAAAAAAAAAATGACATCATTATAAGGACTTATTATTTATAATTTGGATATTCATTTTAGTACGTTAAAGACTATTTCATTGACCATACAAAGGAAAAACATTGTATGATTAATATGGACCTTTTTTTTTTCCCAAAACAAAATTTAGAAAAATATGAGTAGTTATGTATAATAACCAATCTAACCATTAAATCAAATGGAGCTTGCTCTAGTGGCAAACCTAGGTTCCGAGTTCGAGACCACCTAATAATAGAGACAGTGAATCTTGCTGCACCATTTCTTTCCACTCTGATATTCCACTCCATTACACAATAGAAAGATGGTCGAAAATCAAGTATCATATTTTAGTAACTGAGATAATATATAAGATCAACTCTTATCTTTAAATAGGAGCGATAGTACTAGATATTTAATCCAACTTTATTCTAATCAAAATATCATAAAATATTTCACTCCATTACACAATAGAAAGGTGGTCGAAAATCATGTATCATATTTTAGTAAATTTCTATTTAATTATTGTGAGGAGAAAATCTTGCTGCACCATTTCTTTCCACACTGATATTTGACTCCATTACACAATAGAAAGGTGGTAGAAAATCAAGTATCATATTTTAGTAAAATGAGGTAATATATAAGGTCAACTCTTATCTTTTAATAGGAGCGATAGTACTACATATTTAACCCAACTTTATTCTAATCAAAATATCATAAAATCAAACATAACTAATTTATCTCCGAGATAAAAGGTAACTTAAAATCTTTCTCTAAAAAATAGTAAAAGTTTGTTAGGAATGCTATATTACGGAAAACACAGACTTGCCATTCCTGATTGTCATACACATTTGTTAGGAATGCATTTAAAAAAACTACTGCTATATGCAGCTGAGATAAATGGTGACCAAGATGTTCCTTCCAAACTTTTATGCTGTGTTAATGAACCATCATTAGATACCGGCAAACTTTAACTAACCAAAGGAAAAGAATTGTTAAAAGCTACTATGGTGCAAATATGGACCCATTTTGAAAACAGAAACCATGCTGCTGATCCTGTCATCATTTATAACCTCTTATGCAATATGATTAATGGTGGATCTTTTCTCAAACTAGGAATAGTTGAAAACTTGGATTGGTTAGATTTACTTGTGAGGCTTTTCCAGGTTTTGAGATAGGCACTTGAAACCTCTTCCAACATGGGGGGATGGAAGCAGAGATGAAATTGTGGCTTTGAGGCACAGACGGAAGCCATACTTTCAGTAATGTCATACATTACCAGCTTGGGAAATTGATTGGCCATTTGTACAATATTAGTCACCTTAATAATCAGCCAGACATTGTGGGGAGGTCCTTTCAAGTGTCATGATGGTGACTTTATCTTGTATCTTGGGTTTTTTTTTTCTCATATAGCCATTCTTTTGTCTTCCGTCCTGACCTAAGTCGAGTACTCCAAATATTCCTTAGTTCTTTTATTGATTCATTTTTTCAATTCTGCAAATTTTGGAGCTTTTAGAATTGCATCATATTGAGTTTAGCTGGATTTGCAATGCTGAGCACGGGAATCGAAATGAATGTGATGATTTTACGGATGTATTCAGTCTGTTTTAAATAGAAATGCAGAGATTAATTGATTCTAAGATATTATATTGTTCCATGGCATATTTACTCTTCATTCAAATAACAAACACTGATCCCCTCCAGCCATGCACATCCGGGCAGTCCATATGTCTTTGGACTTGTTGAAGGTGACTGTGATCTCGATTTTAAAGAGCCTATGCCCGTTGTTGGTATGAGAAGATAACATGTGTGATATTAGTATTAGTTTCTTTTATGTTGGTTCATGATGATCATGTGAATGCTCTTTTATGCTTCGAACTTGTCAGGAATTTCTCGTTCCGCAAAGGGATATAGCATAATTTCAGTGATTGAAACTATGAAGACCTATTCTCAAGAGGAAGGCCTGACTGAAGAAGCACTAGTTACTAAGTTTCGGACTTGTCAGTTCCATCAGCTATTCCTGCATTCATCTCTAAAATGCAGTTTGTCAGGTTTGCAAGGATTGCCTTCTTGTTCCGGATGCCTTGAAACCTTAAACTTAGAACCATAACCTTTCAGGTTTTATTATGGAAGAATTAAAAAGATGTTAATGTGTGTCTAAAAATGTCGTATAGTCAATGGTGATGTATGTATGGCTTCATGTGAACTGTTGTTTTTTTGCAAAAGGAGTCCCACATCGGTTTTTTGGTTGGAAAAATGGGAGGAGTGTAGCTATAATACTACTCCTTCCCCTTCCTTTGGAATTATCCCAAAATTGTATCCTCTTCTACATTGGGGCAATTAATTTCTTCTCTCTCTTTTATATCTATTTAATAGCTATTGTTGGGTATGGTTGTTATTATTTATTATGTTATTAAATTATTTGTCTTAGTAAAATTTTGTCTAAGAAGTGTGGTATTTAAGCGGATCGGTGTGTCCCACCATGCTTTCCTAGAAATCTACTTTGGGGTGATTTTTTAGTATAATTGTTTTCATACTATTCACCTGTGCACAAGGTGAATTTGTTATTATTGGTGGAAATTAACCCGAATTCCACACCAATTGGTATCAGAGGTTTATTTTAGTATGCTCTGTGGTTGCGGCTTAGACGGATCTTCCACACTTCCATATAAGAAAACATTTTCTTGGGCTAATTAGCATTCCGCATTGAAAGCTATTAAAATGAATTTGTAGCAGAAATGACAGACAGCACAAAAACATCCACATCGACGTCAACAGCTTCTTCATCTTCAATTTTGGGAAAAATTACTATGACAAATGCTAAATTTACTATGGAGACTTTTGATGGCACCTAGCATTTCGGCATGTGGCAAAGTGAGGTTCTAGACTCTCTCTTTTAGCAAGGTCTAGACATTGCCATTGAAGAAGAGAAACCAGATGATGTTGAGGAGAAAGATTGGAAGACGATATATAGACTGGCATGTGGTACAATTCGATCGTGTCTTTCTAGGGAGCAGAGGTATTCATTTTCTAAAGAAACTTCTGCAAGTAAATTATGGAAGGCACTGGAGGAGAAATTCTTAAAGAAAAGCAGTCAGAACAAGCTCTATATGAAAAAGAGATTGTTTCACTTTAACTATGTTCCTGGTACCATTATGAATGATAACATTACTAGCTTTAATCAACTGGTAACTGATTTGATGAATATGGATGTGACTTTTAATGATGAAGATCTGGCTCTGATGTTGGTTGGATCTCCTCCTAATGAGTTTGAGTATCTTGAAACTGCTATTTGATTTTCGGGGGAAGTCCCTTGCCGGCGCACAGGCACAGAGGCCCCTTGTGCCAGTGGGGGTAAATCGAGGGATGTGCACGAGAGGGTAGAGGACTGACAGAGAGGATGCAACAGGGGACAATGGCCGTTGGCAGAGCCAACGTTTAGAGCTTACATCCTACTCCCGATGGATTTCGAACCCCCGCCTGTCGTTTGAGTTAACCAAACGTCACGTCAGCCTTACCAACTCGCCTATGCCCCTGGGGGCATCTTGAAACTACTCTACTTCATGGGAAGGTTGCTATGTCTCTAAGTGAAGTAACTGTTACCTTGAATAGTTATGAATTGCGAAAGAAAGAAAAGCAACAAAATACAAGTGTGAAAGCAGAAGCTCTTGTTGTTAGAGGACGTTAGCAGAGTCAGAATAAATTAAGGAGAGGAAGATCCAAGTCAAAGTTCAGACCAAGCAAAGATGAATGTGCCTTTTGTTGAGGAAAAGGGCACTGGAAGAAAGATTGTCCTAAGCTAAAGAATAAAGGCAAACTTGAAAAAGGAAAGGCTGTCTCAGATTCAAATATAGTTGAGTGGGATGATGTAGAATGGGAATACATGTCAAAAGTAAAATATGCAAGTGCTGTTGGTAGCTTGATGTATGCAATGGTGTATATGAGGCCCAATATTTCACAGGCGGTTGGGGTTGTGAGCAGGTATAAGCATGATCCTGGAAAGGAGCATTGGCAAACTGTGAAATGGATTCTACGGTATATTCTGAACACCGTAGATGTTGGTTTGGTATTTCAGCAGGACAGACAAGATGGTCAATGTATAGTTGGGTATTGTGATTCTGACTATGCTGGTGATTTGGACAAGCGTTGATCAACTACTGGTTATGTGTTTACTCTTGTAAAAGGACCAGTCAATTGGAAGTCCACCTTACAGTCAACAGTTGCTTTGTCTACTACAGAGGTAGAGTATATGGCAGTTACTGAGGCTGTGAAGGAGGCAATTTGGCTTCAGGGGTTGCTAGGTGAATTGGAAATGGAACATAAGCACATCAAAGTGCATTGTCATAGTCAAAGTGCTATTCATTTAGCAAAGAACCAGGTTTATCATGCAAGGACGAAGCACATTGATGTTCGATACCATTTTGTATGGGAGATTCTAGAAGAAGGTGGAGTCATAATCCAAAAGATTCGAACTACTGAGAATCCTGCTGATATGATGACAAAAGTGGTAACAGCGATCAACTTTAAATATTGTTTAGACTTGATCGATATTGTTAAAAATTGAAAGATGGAATTTGCTGATACTACTGAAGTTTGGATTTGTGAGAGAATTATGTGGAATTTTGCCAAGGTGGAGATTTATTGTTTTTTGGCAAAAACAGTCCCACATCGGTTTTTTGGTTGGAAAAATAGGAGGAGTTTGGCTATAGTAGGACTCCTCCCCCTTCCTTTGGAATGATGCCAAAATTGTATCCTCTCCTATATTTTGGCAATTAATTTCTTCTCTCTTTTTGTAATATTTCTTCAATCAGTGAAATATTATTTTAGTAGTGTCCGAGGATGTAGGCATAATTGGCTGAACCTCGTTAAATTCTGGTGTTCTCTTTTATGTCTATTTAATAGCTATTGTCGGGTATAGTTATTGTTAATTATTGTGCTATTAAATTATTTGTCTTAGTAAAATTCTATCTGGGGAGTGTGGTATTTAAGCGGACCGGTGTGTCTCACCATGCTTTCCTGGGAATCTACTTTGGGGTGATCTTTTAGTATAATTGTTTTCACACTATTCACCTATGTAATAGTTCACTAGGTGAAATTGTTATTATCGGTGGAAATTAACCCGAATTCCACGACATGAATTGCCTTCCTTATATGTAACTTTTTGATTCACAGTTTTTCTTATTAGTAGAACCATACCCCGAGGACTAGACATGCCTAGATTTTGATAAATTGCATTGGCGTTTTGTTGATATTTTAATAAAATAAATGCTTTTACTAATTGTATTAACCATTTTCATGGAGGTTGTATAGTTTACCTACTCATTCTCATTTACAATATAGCACAGGTTTTTGGTTTCTTCCATGATCTCAAGTTACAGTAGTCAAATCTTCATTGGCTGGAGACTTTCTGCGGGAACCCGTCGCTGGGGAGAGTTTGGTGAAGGTGGCCTGTTGTGGGGATAATGTACAACAAGGGAATTTGAATGGTTCGAAGGCAGTCCTTTTAATGGGCTTTTATCGGAGGTCTGTTTTCGAAATAAATTTTCCACTTGTAATAGATCCTAATGGTCCTAAATCTTCACAGTATAAGTTGTAGTTTAGGTAAAGGAGCTTTATGGTCTTGATCCTGATGTCACATTTAGAAATGTATCTGTTGCTTCAGAAAATAGGCCACACAAATTGGTATGTTAAAGGATGCATGCTGTTGTGATTCTATTTGTTAATACATGTGAGGTGAAACTGAACCACTTTTCTTTCCTTTACATACTCTGTCATTCCTAGTTTACTTAAGGTGTTGCTTCCATCAAATTGTGCAGGTCTTCCGGCTCTGTAAGTGAGAAATTTACTGTAATGATATGTTTAACGTATCTTAAGCAGACTTTATACATTTCACAACAGATGCATTCACATTCACATTTGTAAATTTGTGGAAAATCTACTAGGGTCGATGATGTTAGAGAAAATAAAAGTAAAAATAGTACGAGAGTTTTGGGTAAGATCTTATTTTTTTGCAAGTCCTTGTGGGATTTTGTGGATAAAGAGGAGGACCTGTTTACACATTTATAACCTTCCGATATAAATTTCTAGTTTACAATTTTTGAAAGTTCCCTTGCCTAAAATGTTAAACTTTGTATACTGGATATCTCATCTGGCATGATTTTTGCTATGCCTTAGTATTTCATATTTCGGTCAGTGTATGAACAAATAAGTGTCTGCTGGTGTTTGAACTGAATTAATGCACTTATGCAAATAGTCAGCACTAAGTATACTTTTGCTTGTGCAGAAATATGCAATCTATTGAGTGATGTAACATGCTCCATCCCAGAATTCACTTGCATTCCTTCAGCAAAAGTCCAATCTTGTTACCTCCATTATCAAATGTAAATTCTAGGACATTGCTTTTGAGAATGAAATGACTATGAGACTTGAAACTGTTGTCTCAAGATTTGAAGACGAAGAAGGCGGAGGGCATGAGTCATAAGCCTCTCTCCCGGAATGAACACATGTAATAGGTGACTTGGTAGATGTAGGATTAAATGAGGGACCAGAACTGTAATGGATATATTGATCCCTAATATATCCCTTTTATTAGGGATCAATATTCATGAATAACTTCTCTGAGTCATTCTCAACGGGATTACATGATTGGGTAAAAGCTGTGACAAAAGTTGACGAAGGCCCCCAATGACAGTTGATACTGTCCACCAAATTCTTTTGCTGGAATTAGGGAACAAGGGAAGAATGGTCAGAAGTAGACTTAGACGTAGTAACATTAGCTAATTCAGTCTTCTAGGGTTGATTTAGCAATTTTTTGCAAAAAAATTTTGTGTCCTAATTCATGGCAATAAAAGCATTTAACTTTAATAGAAACAGCATGACAACAACCACCGATACCAACCTCTCCGAAACGGCCTTGATCAAGCTGCAATTCCTCTTCCTCTTCCTCTTCCTCTATTTTCTAAGCATCTATCCCTCCCAGTCATATCAGCACTTGGATTGTCTAATATTGGTGAATGAGAGATCTCTGTGTGAAGAACACTACTATATACCTCTCTTAATCTGGAGATCTCCTAGCTAGATTCAAGAATCTGATCTTTTGTTGTATCAATCCCAGATGGTAAGTGATGCAGGATGATTTTTGGATCATCTGCAATTATTTGATAACAACCGAACAGGAACAAGAAATAGGGGATGTTTTGAGTGCTTATTCATGATTTTGGCCTAACCTAAATTGCAATTCAAAACAAAAAGTAAAAGAGAAAGGAATTTGATTCCTGCAATAATGTCGAAAAACAAAGCTTCTTCTTCTTTTTTCTAAAATTAAGATAAAACGAAATATTTATAACCTAAATCTATCCTAACCCTAATCAAAATTAATTAACCGAATATTAATCTGATTCAAAAATAATACTAATAATAATAAAAACATAATAATAATAATAATCCGAAAAACATAAAAATGATAAAAAAAACCCATCAAGATGACCCCGAATGGCTGAAAAACGTCGTAGATCATAGCAAAGCTATGTGTATTGCTCATTGGGCCGTCGCCAGTCATCCAGTCAAGTTTCAGCCATTCCAAGACAATTGGGTTGGCTCGCATCTCGAGATAGAGGATCTGCATCAATCCTTGAGTTGGATCGGTTCAGATGTCCACGTCATACTCCCCTTCCTCTGAAAAGCTTGTCCTCAAGCTTGAATTCGCACCTCATAAGGATTCCTTTTCCTCGATCATATACTAAATAAGTCAGCTTTGCTCCTCCTAGTTTATCACTAACGAATGCAACGGGTCTTCCGAGGTTGAAAATAATTTAGAGCTTCTAATCGTGCCGTTAGGACCTATAACAACTCCATCACATCACAAAGAGAAGCTTCCTTGTTGTTTTGTTCCATTCTGACAAAATTTTTGAAATTCTGATAAAATTTTTGAAATTTTGATACCAATAAAGTTTATTTTAGATGAACAGTCTTGGAATAGTGACGGTGAACAATTCTGATGAAATAACCTGTGAACAGTCTCAAAATAGTATCGGAAAATGGTGAACAGTAGCGGAACAATGATAGTAAACAGTGTCAATGAATAGTGCGATGGCAACAATTTTTGGAAACTCTGGCTTTGGATGATCTAAAATCAAGGCTCTGATACTAAGTTGATGCAGGCCAATTTTTGGATTGTCTGCAATTATCTAACAACAACCGAACAGGAAAAAGAAATAGGAGATGTTTTGAATGATCATTCACAATTTTGGGATATTTTGTGTGATTACTCACGATTTTGGTATAACTTAAATTGCAATTCAAAACCAAAAGTAAAAGAGAAGGAATTCGATTCCTAGAATAATGTTGAAAAATAAAGCTTCTTCTTTTTTTCTTTTTTTTTAAAAAAAAAAACTAAGACAAAACGAAATATTTATAACCTAAATCTATTCAAACCCTAATCAGAATTAATTAAAAGAATCCTAATTTGATTCAGAAATAATAATAATAATAATAATAATAATCCAAAAAACATAAAAATGACCAAAAAAACACATCAAGACTATTTCGAATGGCCAAAAAACGTCGTAGATCATAACAAAGTTATAACTATTGCTCATTGGGAGTCTTCAGTCGTCCAATCAAGTTTCATCCCATTCTGAAACAATTGGATTGACTCGCATCCCGAGATAAAGGATCCGCATCAATCCTTGAGTTGGATCGGTTCAGGTGTCCACATCAGTAAGCCTGCTGGAGAACTCCCAATAGCCAACTGCTTGCATGGAGTTCGCTGAACTTTCATATTAATGATTAAAAGAAGAACATTTAGTTCTTCATAGGTCTTCTTGAAAGCCATGGAATGTCTTTTTTTCCTTCTCAATAGAAGACTCTACTCACCTCACACGCATGAGTAAGATTTGTTTTCCAATAGTTCTTTAACAAATTCATAGTGATTAATGAGACCCAAATCTCTTTGATTTTACATGGTAATAGAATGGGAGGTCTCTGTTTGACTCCTATTATTGTGTTGTTTTGCCAGTTCATTATTGATCACTTGATTGGCCTTGTATTTGACTCACAACTGAGGGGAGTTAAATTCAACCCTCTCTATGAGTTTAAACTTGTTAGATGAGGTGGAAATTTAATAAAGCATCAAAAAGCATAAGCTGGTTCCTTTAGAAATTAATACACTATATTTATTTTTCAACGGTATCAATATGTAAAAGCTATTTTCAGAGGCTTCCCTTCCATAGCTTCTCCAAGAGTTTCTATTTTATTATTTATAACTCAGAATTAGAGGGAAAAAAGCAAATGCAAACAGTTCAAAAAACTTTTTAGTGAAAAAGAACCTAAAAGCTGCTAATTAAAGCAATCAGGGACCTGAATGTAAAATGGTAAAAAAGAGAAATGTACAGCTGAAAACTCATGGCATCTTTCCCAGGTTTATCCTTAATGTGATTTTTGATATAACATCGTGCTATGATTGGTTGTTAAAGTCATTTCCAGCCTTGAAGAGAATCAAGAGAGCATAAACCAAATTCATCCACAGTTGCTTGATCTGAATTTTTAGCATTTATTAGAGTTTTGATATACATCTCTCTCACGTCCCTCTGTGCTGGAATAACTCTCTCCACCTGAGATGAAAGATTCAGTTTCAACTCTTCGACCCTCCCATAATTCGTCGTATAATCTGTAACACGACACAGATAAAAGAGACGAGACAGGTTGACCATCAGAAATTCAGTATGAATTGTGAGATTCTTTTCACTCTCCTCACTTCGTTTTCCACCAAGCCAATCAAATGTTTCAATTGTGCTGTTATATATTGTTTTACCTCTATCTGCATAAAAACCCAGAAAATTTCTAAAAAATCTCAGGCCTCTTTGAGCGGCTTCAAGTTCTTTCTTCACAGGAGCAACCAATTCAACTTTAAATTTCATCAGATCTGCAACATCATGGAAGAGGAAGTCGAGACTTTCCAGCACAGCTTCACGAGTCATACCGTTGGTGATTCTGAAGGACCTAGAAAGTACCTCATAAACTAGTCGGATATCTGGATTTAAAACTTCAAGCCTTTCTAGTAAACCAGAAATCAGATCTAAATTATCCACACGTCCTGTAAAAATTTTCGTATAATAACTCCATGAAATCGACACCAAGTATTCGACCAAAATCCCATACCACTTCCTGGAAATGTCCGGCTTCCTGGAACACGACAGAGGAGCTTGCAAATGTCCGGCTTCCTGGAACACGACAGAGGAGCTTGCAAATGTCCGGCTTCCTGGAACACGGTCCTAATTAGTGGCAGTGAGATTTAATTTTTTTAGAAAAAATTACATAAAGTCAACTTGGAGTTTCATAATAAAATTTGCTTTTATAAAAAATTATGGAAAAGTTTCAAATTTTGTATTGACAAATGACAACTAAATACTCATTTCCTTCTTCCACCTTCTCTTCTTTGATTCTCTTGGCAGAATTCTCAGCTGATGAACTGCAAGCCTCTAATCTGATTACTTCCAGTGTAACAACTTGTGCCAAATAGTACAAATGTTTAGAATTTTGTAGTAGAAAAATCTTCAACTAATGTTATGGTAGAGAATATTGACAGCAAGTTTATTTTTCCTCTGAGAATGGTTGGACGGTTGAAGAGTTTGCAACATTTACTTGACAGGGAGGTGATTGAAATCCTACAACTTGCAACTCCAACTTGTAACACCACATTTAGTCGAATTTAAAAAACGCAGTCTGCCCAAAATGAAAATTAACCTCAGCAAATTAATTGCAAAGATATTAAAAAAAGCGGAAAAAGAAACAAATTACTATGACATATATGGATATATGTGTATATATACCTACCTTTTGCATGTACAACTAATTCCTCATTTCCCATTTCCTTTTGTTCTTCTTCGATTCTCATGGCAGAATCCTTAGCTGAAATTCTGCAAAGCTTTAATCTGATTATTTGCAGTGTTGCAACTTCTGCCAAACAAGAAGGGAGTTCTTCGAGTCCCCGACAGAAGTCCAAGTGTAACTCCTCAAGGCAAGGAAAATGATCTTCAGAGGCATTCCATTCTTCTATGTCCAGGCCAAACAATTTCAAGTACTTGAGTTTAGGAAATTGCCCATCCATCATCTCCCAAATTGGTCCCTCAACAGCGCCATCTTTTAATTCGAGAATCTCAAGATTTTCAAGTTCCCCAATCTTGGAAATCTCTACCCATCGAACTCCCCAATTTAACATAACCAATTTTTTCAGGTATGGTGGAAAATCCAACTTGGAAAATCTTCCAAAACCCTCAAGACTTACCTCCAGTGATTCAAGTTTCATGAGAAAGTTCAATTTGGGGAAGGGATAGCTTGCTTCTTCATCTGCTCCAAAAAATAGAACTTTTAATTCAGCAAGATTGGGCATAAGCTTTAAAATTTCCTCAATATCTTCTACACAACTTGCTCTTAGATGATAAAGGCAACGCAAGTTATCAAATAGAGAAGTCATCTCCCAAATTTTCTCGCTGCGGTAACGGAAAGAAACACAACCTCCAAAACAGAAATTTTTTAATCTCAACATGTTGGATACATCTTCCAGCAACAAAAGGAAATTTGGCCCTATTGATAGTGACTCCTCCATTATGAAGCTCTCTAGATTCTGGAGCTTGTGAATCTTTGAAATGACCATAAATCCTTCTGCGGCATAAAATCTATCAATAGCTAAAACCCTCAAATGAGTCAATGTGAACATTGCAGGATCAAAACCAGGAATGAGTTGGGTAATATGAAGCACTCTCAGAAGTTTAAAGTAATAGAAGTTCAACAGAAAAGCCTGATTAATGGGAGAGGAAGAGACAATGAGAGCCCTCATACGACGACCAGAGGGGTTTGACTCAAGAAACTGCTCCCAATTATGAGGATAGATACACAGACGATATTGATCTTGCCATCGATCATGAACACCAGCAGAGGATAAAGTGGTGGTGTTAGCCTTACCATCTCCTGAGGATAATATTTTCAGCATAAACCTTTCATCACGAGCTTGGGTTACAGCAAATTCATGTAAGAGATCATGAACTCGACTTGCATCAACTCTGCCCAAGGATCTTCTTCTGGAAACTATTACAAGGCCTCTGTTGATAAGTTCATCCAAAATGTCCTCCGCTGCGACCTCTAAGCTTTTCAGTTCATTGTTTCCCAATTGGACAAAACCTTCCGAAATCCACAGCAAAATCAACTTCCTCGTGGGGACATCTTCATCCGCGGGAAAAGCTGCAAAATAGAGAAAACATGGTTTCAAATCATCCGGCAAACTTTGGTAACTAAGTTCTAATACTTTCCAGCACTCTCCATGTGGATCCTCAAGTAGAATCTTCACCACGCTTTCAGCAACTTCCTTCCAATTTTCTCTCTCTTTTGCATGAAGGATCCCAGCAATCAGCTCAATAGCAAGGGGTAAGCCTTTGCAGTTTGCAGCAATTTCACGTCCAACCTCGACAAGTTCTGGAGGACAGCTTCTGTT